>JAAAKQ030004039.1:0-18783 GCA_010016005.3 Zanna intricata | reverse complement strand
AAATCGGAATTTATCAGGAACCTTTCCAGCTCCCTTCCACGGGGGTCTATTCGATCCGACCCCCAGAGAGAATTGTGTGCATTAATGTCTTATTTAGTGTTTTACTTATTTTTTTTTCTATTGATTTTTCTACTTTCGATTTTAAGTTTAAGACATTCTAAATTTAATCGGTATGTAAAATTTTTAAAAATCATTCAACTATTACTTTTTCCCAGCGCATCGATTTCGCTGAATTTTTTTTACTTTTTAAAAAAAGTACGTCAGTTGGTTTTCAGTTTTTTTTTATGGAACCTTAAATTGGCATGATATTTTAAACGAAAAATTTCATGGTTGTAAAGACATAGGCATTACATTTATAATGCTGTTAAATAATATATTTTGTTGTTCGCGGTTCGACCAGTATATTGAGAGATTAGCAAATTAAAAATTTCTTACAAATACCATTTATTATTCTAAAGACAAATAAACAAAATAAATAATAATGATAATGCGTATATATATGTAATGCAAAATAGTAATTTAAATAAAAAGAACAAATTTTGTTCAATGACAGTTAAATTATAAAAACCAGAATGAAGTCCAGTTTACTATAAACATTAAAATGACTAATAGAAATTAATATTGTATTAACAACAAAATATCGGCGTAAAGTTCATAGTTCACTTTTGCAATTATTGTTACTTTTACTGTTTTCAAAAGAACTTTTTTTTTTTAACCTCCGGAACCACCGTTAAGGTATATCTTTAGAGGATGAGATGAATGAATTGTAGGGTGTGTGAAAAATGCCAAGCCTGACAGGGATTCGAACTCGGGATCTCTGGATGAAAGGCTGAGACGCTACCACTCGTACCACGGAGGCCAGCGTTTTCAAAAGAACCTCTAATATAAGCCTCTAATATATGAACGAGTAGAATACTATTACTTTCTCTATTGTTTACCAGTAACTCATACAACAACTTCCTGCATTCACCCAATGTACACGCTGCAATACTCGTGACGTACTTTTTTCTTTCTCTGTTTTTCTATTCTACCATAACTATTTTCTCTCTGCGTTGGTCCCTGGTAGTATTTATATCACCTGCCTGCAGAATCAGTACCCGACACTTTTTTTTAATGGTTAAAGCAAAATAACTTTCATCGTCCGTGCCCCTAGGTTGTTATATTAGCGCAATAGCCAACAAATAGCCGTGCGAGGATAATTTTAAATAGGTAATAAAAAATAACTAAAATGCACTGGCATGAAAAATACTGTATAATGTGGTTTAAAATTATAAAACAGAGACTTAACAACAATAATTAATTTAAATTTTGAATAAACAGCAATTGCATTATTAATGAAATAAAATGAACAATCTTAGTTATATCGAGTAATAAACCAAGTCAAACACTAGTATGGAAAAACTGACTATTTTGAGTAAAAAGATATATAAAAAAAATATTACAGTATTACTGAACACAATCAATAGTTAATTATTATTACAGATAGTTAATCATAAATCTAAAGTATAGTCAAAAGAAATATTGTTTTAATCTGTTTCTAATTCACAAAATGCGAGAAAAATTAATGCACATACTATACTTTGCAATAACAATTACATGGAATCGATTAGAGAGTTTATATTAACATTATAAAACATAAATTTACAGTTACCTAATATGTAACACTACTTCCAATGTAATTTTAATTAAACAATAAAAAAACGTAAAACAAAAACTCACTGTACAATGCTACCAACATAATATGGATAATCTATGATGCTTGAAGACGAGGCGTAGAGATGGAATAGAGATTGATAGAGAGACGCATCCAGATATCCAGGACTACGGCGAAAACGTACGCTGAAGAACAGCAACGATCAAGATCCAATAGATTGAAATCAAATAAGTGAGGATTGACTGAAGAAGATAAAGCTCCTGAACGGAGTTTTGCGTAACGCCGCGAATAAACTTGAAGAGAAATCTTCCAATAAAAATTAAACTGAAAACGGTACAGCGACCTATAAAATAGATGAGAGAAAATAATGTTATTAGTAGCAGAGCCGGGCTTTTCCCGATCAATATAAGAACTTATTCAACTTGAAGAGAAATTATACAGATATTGACATTATTAAAGTTATAGAAATTGTTAAAACGCGACGGACTGAAAGACGGACGTGCCCCGGAGTTGGAGCATTGGTCCGACCGCCACGATATTGGTAATCCAGATTAACTAAAATTATAGAAGTTGTTAGAATGCGACGGACTAAACAGATGAACTCCGGTCTGGAAGGCTGGTCCGACGCCACGATCTTTAAACCCAGAATAAAGACAACACGCTAGGAAAGAAATAAGGAAATCTCGTACCGATACGCACAATAGACTTGAACGTGGAAATGGAATGCAGGCGGGTTATGGGAATGTACATAGAAAAACACAACCAGCTGGTATATTTTCAAAAAGGGTGTGTAGCAATTCACAACAATAAGTCAGGTACCCAATGAAAAGCTTTTAACAGGCTGAGACAATAACAATAAAAAAATAAATAAGGAAAGCTTTTACCGATTCGCACAATAGACTCAAGTGTGGGAACAGAGTTAAAAGCGGGTCTACAGCATTCCATAACAAAGTCACACACCTGAGGAAAAGGTTTTTGACTGACAGAGGCAATAATAATAAAAGATACAAATAATAAAACAGACAAGTTTTACCAACAAAGGTAATAATAATGAAAAATTGTAAATCAATTAAACAAACTTAACATAATGTGTTAATGACTTCTGGTCAAATAAGAGCTTTTGGAGATGCCATTGTCTATATTTAAAGACCAGATTTTTAAACGGGCCGGTTACTTTAAAAAAGGGATCCTTTTTTTCCTTCTGGTTTTTTTTTAATTATTATCTATTTCTTTCTTCATAATCGGAAGAAATCCGTTACCCTACTCCATTATACTGGTCTTGTTATAATATGTATGTACTCGTATAAATGATTGAGCTCTTCAATTAAAATAACTTACTAAAGTTACATTTAAAATACTGAACAAAATTCCCCACTGTAAGCTGAAGTATTAATCGTTTTAAACCCCGAATCAAATATAGTGTCTCTGAATTAAAAATGTAACATAAAAAATGTTTCCAAGGACACTGTAGACGTTACTGACATGTCGGAAAAAGAAATTCACCGAATTTTATCTCAAGCATGTATAATTTTCAAAATGGTTATAAATACAACAAACTTATATTTACTTAGTATTTACAGACATCTTAAGACGGTGACTTGGTAAAGACTAACACCAGATCTATTTCCTTCCTTTTCAGTCAACAGATTTGTTTAACCAGTTGATCATTAGAGTTGTAATTTTTTTTATCACTAAACTGGTTTGTTGCACCTCTCCAAGATTCCATAACTAGTTTCAGCCGTTTCGTTTCGGGATATTCCAAAATTCTACATCTCTAACAATTTGTTTTACATATACCAAAAGTTAACTGCTGTACAAGTTTTCCCATCTATCTGTCCTTCCAATATCAAAGCGATTATTCCAGAATGCGTTAATATGTGGCCTATAAGTCTGTCTCTTCTTTTAAATATATTTTTCCAAAATGCTCCTTTCTTCGTCGTAACACCTCTTCATTTGTCACTTTATCCACCAATCTGATTTTTAACATTGTCATATAGCACTGCATTTTAAAAGCTTCTAATTTTTTTCTTCTCAGGTACTCCGATCGTCCATGTTTCACTTTCATATAAAGCTAAGCTCCAAAAATATACTTTTAAAATTGTTTCCCTGACGTTTAAATCCATCTTTGATGTAACCAAATTATATTACTGACTGAAAGCTCGTTTCACTTGTGCTATTCGGCATTTTATATCTCTTCTGCTTTGACCTTCTTTGTTAATTCTACTTCCCAAAAGGTAACGGAATTCTCCTACCTCCATAACCTTTTCTCTTCATATTTTTATATTCAGTGGTCCCTCTACATTATTTTTACTAAATTTCATTACTTTCGTTTTGTTCTTATTTATTTTCATGCGGTATTTCTTGCGTAGGAATTCTTCCATGCCAGTCATTGTTTCTTCTAAATTGTTTTTACTCTCGGCTAGAATTACCATAACATCAATATAAATTTGTAATATCTCTACTAAAAAGTTTTTAATTATCGCTCACTAGACCAGCTGATCTAGAAGCTGTCTAGCTAACTATACCATTAACTGCATGATCAGTCATATATTTTTATATTTAGAGTAAGTGCTACTTGAAATTAAAATAAAAAGTAGGAAATATAAACAAAATAGTTTTCAAACATTCGTATTTTAAGAAAATTTTAAAGTATACGCAAAAATTAAAAAAAAAACTTTTTAAATTCTTCTTTAAATACTGTAAAATCAATATAAAATTTGGTGTAGTTTGTTGATTATATTCGTTACTAATTTTATAAAATACAGAAATTTGAAAAAAGGTTTTGAAGTAATATTTTAGTGTTTACTGCATATTGTCTTTTTTTTTAAGTTCTTGTTTTGTTTAAGTTGCTCTACAAAATGATATAGATGATTAATTTTTGTTCTTCGTGCCTGATGGATATAATGTAAATGTTTCACCCTTTTATTCGGAATGTTCTGCATTTGAATCCCGGTCAGGCTTGACATTTTTCATGCATTGTAAAATTTTCATTTCATATTCCAACATATAAGCTTCTAGTCAAAGTATAAATTAATTAACAAAACAAAAAAATCTGACGTGGACATGACCTGACATCCTTGTACGCCTATTAAATTACATATACATATATTTACAAAAAATATTATTTACTAATAACTTCTGATATTTGTCTTTTTGTTTTTTTTTTTATATTATTTATTGAAAATTTTTTTATAATAATAATTTGGTAATAAATCAAAATTTTTTAATTAAAAAAGAAAATAAGAAAAGGAAATGGAAGTCTAATTCGAACCGACGTGTCTTCCCTTGTAAGATTCAAATATTTCATTAATTAAAATTTTATTTGGCTATAACTCTGGAACTAATGAAAATAAGCATCACTTATGATGATAATCGATGAAAACCTCTCAGTGTGAGATTATTTATCTTGTTAAGAAAAAGTTCATAATCCAAATATTTTGAATTTTGTGCTTTTTAGAAACTTTTAGTTTAGTCAATTATAATCAAAAGGGGAGGAATACAACGAAAGAATGTTACAACAATCGTAAATTCAAAATTTCAACATGCTACGGCAAATCGTTTTTGGATTATGCGAGATACATACATACTTTTTTTATACCGTTGAAAACCACTCAATGAGGGCTTATTACTTCAGATAAAAAAAATTCCAAAATCAAAATGTTTTTGGATTTTGGAAATTTTTGGTCAAGTTGATTCCAATCAAAAGGGAAGGTGCACAACTAGATGTTACAACAGTCCAAAATCCATAGTTTCAAAATTGTACGGCGAATGCTTTTTGAGTTACGCGAGATACATACGTATACGTACTTACATGTAAGTCGAAACTAGTCAAAATGAATTCAGGAATGGTCAAAACGGATATTTCCGTTGAAAACCGAAATTTTTCGCCATCACAATATGTTCTTTACTTCGTACAAGGAAGAAAAATCTGAAAAATAATTAAAAATATATGTAATTTTCCCAATTAATCTTATGAATGAATCGTAATTTTTAAATTTATCTGTGAAAAACACACCAAAGTTAAAATCTTTTGCGTATGTTAGATATCTAAAAAAGGAAAGGTATGTTTTACTTTTTTATTAAAAATAATTACTAATGCATATTTATACATAACTGTGTTTGTACAGTAATGTAATTTTTTCATTGATCCTTTACAGCGTATTTCTTAAATTAATTACCGTAAAGCAATTACGGTATTTATTTTTAAATTTATAATTGGATTCTCTTTTAACATAATATTGTTGAATTTTATGATCTTTCTTCTATTTTTAAACACCATTCTTATAAGTAGTTTCGTTTATAAAATCTAGTTAAAAACTATAAAAAAAACTACTGCGTTTTTGGTCCAACGACAAAATGAATGTCTTTTTTACACGGATAACAAGCCTGCGTTCGATCATGCATTCAACGCTTATTTATTTCAATTTTACTGTACGTTGTAACAAATCAGGCCTAACATTTTTAGGACTTTTCTCTAGTCGTATAAAATTTCATTCGTTTGATCTCAATAGTTATGTTGTAATATATATATATATATATATATATATATATATATTACAAAATTCTCTTTATTTTTTATTTTTTGAGTTAAACTCAAAAATATAAAACTTTATAACGAGCTAAGCTTTGAGTTTTTTTTTATTAAAAACTTTGACTTGTACTGCTATATATCATTTGAGCTTTTTTTACTCTACAGAAAGTCTAAAAGTATTTTTTATTAGATATTTACACGTGATTGATTGTATTTTTGTGAACAGTAACATCCATTAGAACTTAATATGAGCTCAGCTATTCACGATTCAGACATGAATTTGGTTTTAGGTACAATTATTTTGAGATATTTATCTCCGTTTTTTCCGCCTTTTATGTATTAATAAGGTATAGCGCGGATAAAAAATGAAAAAAAAAAAAATTTATCTATAATTATTCAGAGTATTACAAAATATTCTATATGGCTATTTATTTTCGGATTCTGCATATCAGAAACTGTTGCAATTAAAAGAATTTTTTTTTACAAAAAAAAAATATCTTTTTTATTTTTCTGTCTAGATATCACTATAGGATAGCTACAGCTCCTAGAGCTGTAGATCTGCAATAATTTCCATTATCTGTAATCGGTTCAATTTGAGCAAATGCAGTTTTCACTATGTATTTACATTTTGACAACTAAAGACATTGAAATTTTCGGAATGTTAATGTTCCTATGTACTTCTATGTTCCGTGATTGTCTCTAAATCACCTTATATCTCAAGAAATACTTGCCGATTTTAGCTAAACTTGGTCAGATTCCTTAATATATGTGGGGTATTTATGCATTAAATAATCAACTTAAATGGTCCAGGGGGGGGGTGAGGCTGTAGAACAAGGTTCCTCTTAGTATCTGGAGATTTCACCAAATTAAGGTTACATATTTTTTAAGCACAATTATTAAAAATTAAAAAAATAACATTAATTGCAAAAAAGTGTTTTCAAAATTGCACCTCGACCCCAAAAAATGCTGTTGTAGTCATCTGCTATGTTGTGACTAACAGGTAAGCGTTAAAATTAAATAAATGATTAATATTTAAAGTGTAAAAATGTAACTTTGTCTAGTTGAGTCTCAAACTTGATCGCCAAATTGACTCGGTACTTAGTGCGATAAGCCTCCCGGCTACACCAGATGGAAACCGTACAAACGAAATTAAGAAAGTTGTAACGAACTATGTAAGTTGTGAAGTTAGGTTAGTTTAGTTAATGCCGACCGTCGCAGCTAGTACCGTTACACCCGCGCGAATAAAATACGATATATGCGCCCGCTTTAATTAGAATTATTGAATTAAATAAATGAAGAAATATTGTATTTAAATAAAATTAAAAATATTTTAAATTAAGTTGTGTATGTAAATCGTGCATCAGTAACAACCCACAGTTGCAGGACTTTTAGCCACATGACGGGAAAGCTCTACAACTGTGTTGTCACTCTTTTTCTTTGTATTTTATTATTTATTTATATTTTTTCATTGCATTGAAAATAATTGCATTTAAGTACATAGATAATAAACCAGTTTTGTTTGTGGAAAATTAGTAATGCTACCATCTTCTATAAAGCATTCCATTGGAAATTTTTAATTTTCCTCTATCAAAAGATTTTTTTTTGGTATCAATGATTTACGAAGGGATACCAGTTAGTACTCCCCATGGGGTCTTCTTGAGAAGTGTCGCACTTGAATCCCGAGTTAAAAAATAAAAAACCGGGGCAAAGCAGGTTCCGCAAATATGTTAAAATGAGTGCGTGTAGTGGCTTGGACCCTACCGAATAAACCTTCTCTCTCACCGTCCTCCGCCATCCTGATACCGGACCCGCAATTAAGCATTACTCAGTTTCTGGGGGGGGGGATGCCTTTTGGGTTCAGCTGATCCAGAGTTCTCGTGCCTCATCATCGCCATCCATCCGCGCGAGAACGGACGAGTGATAACTCAGCATAGAGTTATCCATCGCCCCGCCTCCCTTCGGCCTTGTTCTTCACCAGAGCCATGATGGACTTTCACCTATATATGCGTAAAGTCAATATAGGTGAAAGTCCTCTAATCTTTTAGTGTTTATTTTTACTTTTTTTTGGCACTAATTATCTCCAAGTCTATCCTTTTTCACCTTCCTCCTAATAACAGTTGTCACAAAACGGTGGGCTGCCCTCCATGCACAAGGGGAGTTAATCATGCAAGGAACGGGCATGCTACCAAAATATCTCTTTGCGTTAACGAAACATTAAATCTGAAAATTCTGAAGGCGTTGTAGGTACTCCACTATCAGATTGACTTAAAGAATTTGTTGCTCTTTAGAAATTAAGCAACTTGTTGCGGAAATGTTAGCAAAGAGCCTTAAAACTCAATCAGAAGGTTTCATTAAGGCTGGAATTACACAAAGCAGATTTATTAAAATTCTAAACCAATTGAAGTTTAAAATATTTTGACCATGATAGAAACTATCCTATGATTTTATAAACAAGAATATAACTGTATTAAAAAAATAAAATACTAATTTTATGATTAAATGCTTAATTTTTATTAAAAAAAAAGAAGAAAAAAGGATAAAGGGATAGTCTAAAAAAAAATGCGTTTTGTATTAAAGAATTCTCTTGATTTCTTTTTATCGAAAGTGAAATTTAACGTAAATCTTATATATATATATATATATATATAAATATATATATATATATATATATATATACATATACATAAAAATGAATATTTGTTTGTTTTCTCGTATGCGTTCCTATACCATTCATCAGATTGCAAAGAAACTTTGGTGAGTTGATGTGCGCACGTCTGCAAAGATCTAATTAGTTTAGACCCGCTGGGGTCAAGATATTTGAAAAGTTGTATTTATCGTCTGATTTTGGACATATTCAGAATATATATTAGTTACGTGAAAATATTTTTGTAAAAATAAATGTACTCGCTAAGTGGCGATGAGGTTGAGATATTTCGAATAATTGTATTTATAGACTGATTCGGCTCATATGCAGAATATGTGTTACTTTTTTTTTCTGTTTAGCCTCTGGTACCACCCTAAGGTATTACTTCAGAAGATGAAATGTATGAATGAGGACGAGCTAATATCGTGATATTTAGAAAAATTTAATTACATAAAAACTGTCTAATGAATTCAATATTGACATAGAGAACGATGTCGATATAGATTGATGTAGACGATATCTCTCGATTTATACAACTAAATTAAATTTGGTAAAAGAAGTTTTCGGCTACATTTATTTATATGTTTTATGATTTTAATTTTTTGTGAGTTTAGTATAGTTTTATAGATATTTTTTTAGTAAGTTTAATAAATACGTAGGGATCTTCCCTGTATTTATTACACCCCCCTCGTACGGGGATGCAGGGGATACCCCCTGGGTAGACGATAAGGGCAAGTGAAGCTAACCTTGACTGGCTAAACATCCCTGATCACAACGGGAAACGCAAGTAACCATATAGCGCGGGCGAAGCCGTGACGAGTCTGCTAGTATTTAATTAGTTTAATAAATTAAAATTTTCTAATATTACAGAGAACACAATGTTTCTCAAAGATTTTCGTAATTTTTCCAAAAATATTAAACCTTATAAAAAATTATTCAGAATATATTTGAATTAATTTTTTACTGAAATATATATTTTGAATTGATGTTTAGATATTAAATTTGAAACAATCAATTTAAATATATTTATAAGTTAAAAGAAAATATTTTATTTATATTTGGGATGGGTGAAAAAGTAGATTTTTAATTCAATGATAAATAAAGCTTAGAAAAATGAGTTTTTTTCTCAAGAAAGAATTACGGTATAAAAATTTATTTCTATTGTAAAAAATTTTCAATTTTGTTACAACTAGGTCAAGATAGTAAACAAAATTTATTATGCTATGTATTATAATAAAACTTAACTTTAAAAACCTACTTATAGTTTTACAACAACAAAAATATCTATTTAAACTAACTGATACAGTTTAAAATTTATTTATTAAAACGGCCTGATAAGAAGTATTGCGCTTCTAATGTTAATACCAGCTCTGTTCTGTCCCTATATCTTAATTGAAATTATTTCTAGAAATTAAGTTGAATTAATTTTTTATTTTTTACTTTATAATATATTCTGTAAGAAATTTTATTTCAGTTATGAATGCATTAAGGAAAATTATTTTCGTAAAAAAACTAGTTAATATTTCCTGAGTAGCGTCCTGTTTATTTATATAATACACAACAGGGCAGTACTATATCGTCATATATCTGACATCAACATTATATATATTTAACTTTAAGAAACAGCTGCCTGTCCGTCTATCTTTCTTGATTGTCTGTTTTTTTCATCTGCTTCAAGTTAAAGAATAATCCTTTGTAAGATACGCTGCACATTTATTATTCAATTTAACATTCACTGACATCAATCAAAAGACTGAATTTAGAGTTCAAAAGATGGTATAAAAATTTAGTTATCTTATAAATTAAAGCTTATAACATATACAATATGATGTTTAGAGTAGCAAAAAAAAAGTATAAAATATACTTTTGATGTGTTTAAAAATCATTTTTATGACGTAAAACATGAAATTATTAATATATTTTGTGCATCGCATAGATTATATTTGTATTATAATTATAGATGAATTTTCTAATTTATACACTAAATAAAATATGAGGTTGAAGTTATTTGATGTTTAGTGGTAATAATCTCAGTTTATTGACGATTATTTATTATCAGAAAAACCAGAGATGGTAAATAAATTATTTTTTTCGAACCAAATAAATATATCGTATTTTATCTATTAATTTTAATTTTAAAAAAATATCGCGTAATAAATAGATTAATATTTTTATTTAAGAATGAAGGTAAAACTCTTTGTTAGTTAATAGAACACAAAATTCGCTTATGAATAAGTATAGTTGTTTTCAAATATAAAACGCATATTATATCAGACTTAGTAGAAAAAAATTAAGAATGAGATTATGGTATATTACGTTTACTCCGTTTAGTATAAGGACTAACTGTATAGTAAACATAATTATTTTCATAAAAAGCAACTCTTACCTGTGTCTCTTACATCTAAAATATGTCGGCGACAAGAAATATTATGACAAATATTATAAATTTACAAATTAACGAATCTTTGTTTAGAAAAAGTACATTAAATACACTACACTACACTACTGCTAGGAATTATAGAAAAATAAAATTAATTAAAATATAAGAAAGAAACTGTTTCAGTTTTCAAAAAATAATTATTTTGTTAATTCTACCTATCTAAATTATTCCATATTGAAATACATTAGAAAAATGTCTGCACCATGAAAATTATATAAATCTCTTTTCGCCATTATTATTATTGTTTGGAACTCATACATAATATTAAAAAAAAAACTGATGACACAGTTGTTGGACTTTCACATCACACGGCTTTTTTCTGCTTCATTGTGTACTCACAAAAGGTTAATTTAAAATAGACATCATTTTATTTAAATATACTATTTTTAAGTTTATTTAATTCAATGACTCTTAACTAAAGGGTGCGCGCTATCGTATTTCATTCACGCAGGTAGGCGGTACTTTTTTCTTTTCTGTTTAGCTTCCAGAACTACCGTAAGGTATTACTTCAGAGGATGAATGAAGATGATGTGTATGAATGTAAATGAAGCGTCTCTACAGTCTCAGGTTCGACCATTCTTGAGATATGTGGTTAATTGAAATTCAACCACCAAAGAACACCGATGTCAACGATCTAGTATTCAGATCCGTATAAAAGTAACTGTCTTTATTAGGATTTTAACCTTAGAACTCTCGACTTCGAATTCAACTGATTTGCGATGACGAGTTAATCACTAGACCGATCTGGTGAGTTAGGGTGTGGCGGTACTAGCGGTCATTTTCAATACTTTTTTACACTTAAAATATTATTCATTTACTTAATTCTACCGCTCATCTGTAACGTTAAAACATAGCAGACGATTACAGCTGCTGTATGTCTGTGCTATACTAACGTTCCTTGTGTCGAGAAGGAGTACTACTTTCGGTAGAGCCACTTAGTCACTAGTTTATTTGGAATATGTTTAGGATGGGTGTGTGATTTTGCAAAAACTGTTTTTGCAAATATTATTTTTTAATTATTAACAAATGTGCCTAAAATAAATAAGACCCTAATTAATCGAAATCTCGAGATAACGAGGAAAATCTAGCTCTATAGTCTCACCCCGTTGACCTTTTAAGTTGAAAATTAATGGCATCAATGTCTATATTTAGAAGTAATCTGATGAATTTTTATTTAAATCGGTTCAGTAGTTCTTGAGATAAAGGTGACTTAGAGGGTGACACCGAACATACACAGGTATATATGAACGTTAACATCCAGGAAATTTCCTTCAAGCTTTTTTTGGTTCTTTGAATTTTTTATGTGTCAAAACATAATGATCCAGTGAAAACCGCATATCCCCAAATTGGGCCGATTATAATTATTTCCCCTCTAAAGCTGTAACTCCGTTACAGCGCTAGACGGGAAAGTAATAAATTTCTCAAAAATTTCTATAAATACTTATAAAATAAAATATTATCGTGAAATACATGAGTAAATGTAAATATGGTATAAATTATTTTTTGTTCAAGAGATTGGGATTCCTTGTATCATCTCACTTTTTTCTTGCCAAATATAGCTAGAATAACAATATTAGAAGAAACGTATAATGATAAAGTAGGGTAAAGTCGGGATTTTTTTTGCAGATATTTACGTTTTTACATAAAACGTAACTTTTTTTTTTTTTGTGTTGATGAATTAGGTATCGTTAAACGTAAATATTAATAATAATATGCCACTGCTATACGCTTACTTTTGAACTTATATTTCAAAATTGACCAAATAAAATTTCTTCAAATTTGGCTTAAATATTCTACACACGTGGTATAAAAAAAAATTCCTTTATATATACATACATTATATATATATATATACACACATTTCATTTTTATCTTCATTTTTTTAAGATTCGTTATCGAGTAAAAACCATTTCGATTTCAAAGACATTTTAAAGAAATTTTTATTAAAGAAAATTTCTTACATTCAATGGATACAAAAATAATCCAAATTTTTTTTTTTTCAAAAAAGAAACCTTCATCTCTAAAAAATAAAATATTTGTTATATCGTTTTTTTACTCTGTCTCCTATGGTGTAAATTTTGTCTTTGAAAGTTTATACTTCATACACACATCAGGTGACTAAAAAGTTTCCATGGGTTAAAATCTTCCAGGTCCAGGAAGATTTTAACCAAAGGAGTGACCTAAAAAAGGAACATATGAGTTGGAACACAAGATGAATATGTGACTGTATAGTGAACGACTGTACAATTTATACAAATTACAGCTATTTCTATTATCGACGAATATTTGTTTTGTTTATAGTGATGTTAACATATATTGGAATTAATGACGTAGTTTTTAGTTTTATTCTTTTTTTCTGATTTATTTCTGGTCTGTGTTAAGTATAGAACCACTTGGACCACTTATACAAGTGTTTTTTTTTTTTATATGAGGTGTTGAAATGTTTTATGCTCTTATGAGGGGATTCGTCAGGGACTTTTCTTCAAGTGATTTTCATTAATTTAATTTATTTACAGTCTCCTGTGAGATAACGATTAAATTAACAGATAGTAAAAAACAGATACAAAAAAAATATTTACAAAATTTTTAAATTACAATCCTATTATTCAAAATTAATAAACATGTTTTTGAAAACTTTATTTTTCTTATTTTTAGATTTTATTGAAAATGATGTTAGATTTTGAAAAAAGATACCTTAATTAAGCAAATTTGTTAAGCATAATCTCATTTAGAAAATATTTCAAATAATTATTCCCACTTCTAAAAAATATATACTCTATTTTTCGCTTCAACTCTTTTAATTCTTAGTATTAACCGGGAAACTCAGCAATACTTTCCCGGCTTTTTTTTTTTAATTTAAATACAATTTCTGGATGAAAAATCAGATAGATAAATAAACTAGAAAACAGATAAATATAGTGATTTTAACTGATATAATTCAGATTTTATTATTTTGAAAAGGTTAATTTTAAAAAAATTTCATATTAGGATTCAAATATTTATTTTAGCAACTGTAGATTAATCACCAAATTTCAGTTACTAATAAATATTAATTTTTTAGAGTAAAAAAAATAGCAAGCCCAACGGGGATTCGAACCCAGTATTTTCCGGATGCAAGGAGGAAACGATATCACTCTGTTTCTGAGGTCAGCAATTTAATCTATATTTTTCTTAGTTAGAGGAAAAAATTCTGTCTTCATCCAGAAGGCTGAATAAGATTGTTAACTCTTGAACGGTTCGATTTAATTAAACCCTAGAGAACGAAGTGCACAGATTTACGTATTTTCATACAAATAGTATTTTTATTTTTACAGATAATTAGGTAATAATCAGATAAAATGGTTCCCACTACCATCATAATAAATGTTCAGGTATGACAATGACGTTTTCATAGATAGGAGAAAATCACTAAAAAAAAAAAAAGATAGGAATTTATAAAACGTTGTTTAATTTATAAATGTTTATCGTATTTTAAATACAAAGAATAAACTTTGCTAATGTGTTTTGGAAACAAAACTAGAAAAAAACTCTAGGAAAAAATAAAATTTAAAACTAAATTTGCATTTTGCTGGCTGAACAAACATAATAATTTGATTTAAGAGAATTAGTAAAAGTACAAAAATAAATAAAATAACATTTTAAAAAATATACAAATAAAACCAAAATTTTATAACAAGTATTGAATTTTTTCTATAGAATTTACCCTTTTTATCTATACTAGGGTGGTAAATTTTAAATGGTTTTTTATAAAAAAAAAAAAAAAAACACTTGAATACGACAATAATTTTTTCAACTTTAAATTACAAATAAAAATTTTGTCCCGTTGCTGGTAAAGAGGAGGAAGTTTTTATAGCGTAATAAAATAAATGCAAAGTTGATCGGGATTCAAACGAAAACTTTTGGATAAAAGATAGAGACTGTACTATTCCATTACAGATTGGTGAAGTGGTACCATAATTATCTAAATAATAGTACAAAACGGCTGTGTAATAACTGAAATAAAATCACTTTAAGCAGTTCAAATCAGAATGAAAAATTAGCTTAAGAGGATTTAAAACACCAAAAATTTCTACATGGACTCACCAGTTTAAAAAAAAAATAATTTACTGTTTTTTTTTAAATCTTTTTTTCTATTTCGTTTTAAATTAATTTCTTTTTTTTTCTTTTTTTGTGGGTGTGAGGTGAATTGTAACGAAATTTTTTTATACAATATTATTAGTAAAATTTTAATTGATCAGAAAAGTTTGGAAAAATTTCATAAATCTTATTGGCTCTTTCACCCCCAATATTGTCCCCAAAACATCTTTAGATCACTTGCATTACTACTGTGCCTAGAAAGACATTAAAAAAAAATCTGATGTGGACCATGACATGACTTCCTAGTACGCCTATTAATTTACATGAAAACATTTCCTTACAATGAAAAGTACATAAAATTATTTCACCAATAACTTTATTTTTTATATATTTATTATATGTATAAATATATATATATATATATATATTGTTATTTATCGTAAAATATTTTTTACAAACAGAAGTTGATGATTTATTAATGAACCAATATTTAAATTATTAAGATTGAGTCTATTCAAACCGCTGTACCTTCCCCTTGTATGAATGAAGTATTTTATTTATAAAATTTTTATTTGGCTATTACTCTGAAACCAATGAAAATAAATACACTTATGATACATCGTTGAAAAGCTCTCAATGAGGGCTTATTACTGCAATTAAAAAAAGTCCAAAATCGACATTTTTTGGATTTTGAGCTTTTTGGACACTTTTGGTCCAGTCGATAGCAATCAAAAGAGAAGGTACACAACTAGATGTTACAACAGTCCAAAATCCAAAATTTCAACATTCTATGGCTAATTGTTTTCGAGTTATGCGAGGTATGTACGTACAGACCTTTCGTCTAAACTAGTCAAAATGGATTCAGGGATGTTCAAAATGGATATTACTGTTGGAATCTGAAAACCAAAATTTTTAGCGATCAAAATACTTCCTTAAATAACGGTTAAATAATATGCATTAAATAGACAGATAGTTTTTCCGGTTTTTTTTTTTTTTGGAAGGGGGAATTTTGTGGCAAACCTTTTTGAAAAAAAGGTAATATAAGCATGCAAACATATTGCTCGCTACTAACTGAGCTTAATATAAAATGGGATTACCCTTGACAAAAGTTTTAGAAAATTGATACCCACAAAATATCCCTACCCATTGGAAATATTTATCCCAAAATTTTACCCACAATTTTCCTGAAGTATACGAATCTCTGTATACGATTTTGATTTTCACCAAAATTGTTTTATCCATTCAATAGTTATTAAAATTTAAACATGTCAACGCACGTACATAAATACGTAGGTACATACGAACATTATTCTCCTTCCATTATTTTGTTTTTTGGGGTTGCTGGGTCATGAAACGTTTATAAATGCAAAAAAATAAAACCGGTATCTATTTTTAATTTCTGTGCTTTCCTTCTTGCAGAATAATTCTAAGCTATGATGCCAGGAAAGTAAAAATTACTTTAAAAAAAGGTTTTGTAGAAATTTTCTGTTACAAAAATATATATTTAGTATTATTATATGTTTAATTCTCCATAAAACAATAAATATTAAATTTTTGTGGAAATAGTATCAACGGCAGACAGTAACATAAAGATCGTCGCAGAAGCTACATGTTCTCCTTTCCATATTTCAATAATACTCATTGTTATTACTGAAGATGGTTCCATAGTTTTACATAAAATAAAGTACCAATTTTTGGGAAATTTATAAAAGTGTTCTTATTTATAGTACGAACAGTTTATTTATTTATTTTTTGTTTGTAATTGATAAAATATTATAGCCAGTAAAGATAAACTGAAGTGATTTCTTCTTTTTTTTTAAATTATGTTTATTTAACTTTTTGTTTTAATTAAATTTTACTCCAGAAAATAAAGTATTATTTTTACCATAATAAGCCGATTGTTTAATATAACAAGATAAATTTCTTTTTATCTTTAAACTGCTATGAAATCCATAATCTTTTCAAAATAAAGACTGCCTTTTTTTTTTCTTTTACCAATATTCTTTACTTTTATTTTATATATAGCACGTAAATGACATCAATTACTTTAAATGCGTGTTAGACTAACCTGAAGTTTATTCTTTGTTAGAAAATTATTTTTACTCTTCATCAACATCCACGAACTCAGCAGGCGCCATGTAAAAATTTTGGCACGTCAGACAATCGGGTTATGTACGTACATACTGTATACACAAAAGCCGCCTGTCCTTGAAAAATACGTGATTGTCGGCTGGTCGTTTTCATTGTTTTCACCTTACATTGTTATGAAAATGTCATTGACTTTCAACAAGTAGTATTAATTCAATACACTCATTTTATGTATTCAAGATATATATATATATGTAAAATTATATATAGATATAGTTATAATTAATTATTTTCATAGTAAACTATAAACTGTTAATTAGCTGTCCATTCATTGTAATAAAATTATTATAACATGTTTTATGTTGTATAATGGTTTTTATGACTGATATAATGAACCTTCATTTAATAATAGTAAATCATTAACAACACTAAAGTCAATAAACACAATATCAACATTAAAATCGTATATCAAAGTTTGTTCTCACGCTTCACACTATTGCCTATAAAAATAAATTCAAAAAATGTAAAAATATTTCCAAATTTTCTATTCATATCTTGGTGTTCAATAAAAAAAAAAAAAATTTGATGTGAACATCACATGACTTCATTGTACGCTAATTAAATTACATAAACACATTTTTAAAACTATATCAAATTTTTAAAAGTACATGAAAATAGATGGATAACGAAGCGAAATGGGGAATTGGTCCGTATGAACGTTTATCTCTATTTCATATCTTGAGCCGGTTTCTGATTTGAGTTCTCCTACTTGAAACATCCTGATAATATGCACTTCTGAACGAGGTCTGCGTATGGATTTGTATGTGCATGTGTGTTCGCGCGCACATATGTATGGGTTTATATGTGTGTTGCAAACTGTTTGGCTTTACGAAAACATTAACACAAAATCACAAAGTTTGATACATTTCAAATCTTAAGTAATTCATTCAACAAATTCAAAAAATATGATATGGACATCACATGACTTCCTTATATGCTTATTAAATTGCATATACACAATTTGTGAAAGTTATTTTATTTGAAAGTGAGATACAAGCCTTCAATTCTTTAATAAAATGGACAGTTACAGAGTTGTATTGTGGTGGACACCACATTGCGTGACATTTTTTTTGTCTTTCCGTATCAACATCTTATATAAATTTTGTTTCACGTCGCTCATGTAGTTATGTGATGTAAGTGAGAACATATACGCATCGCTTAGAATCCGACTTTATGTATATATATGTATATATATATATATATATACACTTGGTGTATCAAAACTGCACGGCAATCTCTCGGAAACGGATTCTATATCTAAAAATAAGAAAAAGTTTCCAATAAACATA
>JAAAKQ030004028.1:5267-15818 GCA_010016005.3 Zanna intricata | reverse complement strand
TATATATATATATATATATATTTGTAAAACGTAGCATCCAGTAGTGTGAAATGTGGTGCTGCCAGGAAATATAAATTAATATATGCAAACTGATGTGGTTAATTGTCACAATATTACTCTTACAATTCAATAGACTGTAATATATTTTAGTTATAAATTTTTTTCTTTTAACTATAAATAAATAAATTATATAGGCTATTCATATGCACTTTAAAAATAGAAATTATAGTTAAGTATTTCTCACAAAGTAGTAAGTTTATTAATACAATTCAAGTCTATAATGTGCTATTAGAATTTTCTGTCCTGTACCATGATCATGAAGCTCTGGATTCAAAAAAAGGCTGTATTCATGATACTCTTTTGAGTTGTTCTCATATTACAGAATATATATATTTTTTTTTTTATTCTCCAGGACCACCATTAGGTATTGCTTCAGAGGATTTGATGAATGATTTGTAGCATGTGTGAAATGCAATGCCTGACCAGGATTCAAACCCAGGACCTCCAAATGAAAGGCTGGAATGCTACCACTGATACCGCAGAAGCCAGCTATTCCAAAATATCTGTCGGAAGTGAACCTTATATATACCAAAATTTGCTAGAATACTGGGAAAGTCCTCAGCTTTCCAATATTGATGAAATCAACACCAACACAATTTTGAAATATAGTGAAAATTTTTGGCATATTATTCTAGAGAACTGTTAATTAACCTCTAATATAATCAGTGAAATGGTTAGAATTAATTTGAATTATTCTGTGTGATCATTGCAATCAACTGAATATCAAGCAAAAAATCATTGCGAAATCTGCCTATGAATTTTTGACATCCAATCGGAAAATAGATAAATTCTATTAGAAATAAATTCTTTTTCTTTTAGGTCTTCAGAGATGATGAAAATGAGTTAGTGTTTTAATTTAGAGATAAAGGTCTCTTTATCTCTGAATTCATAGACATAGATTAATTCATTCAAAGACATAAATGACAAGTGTTATAATTGTGTACTGGTACATAGATATTTTTTCCACATTAATAGAATTTCAAAATAATAATAATAAGGTTTGTATAAAATAATGCCATGCTGGGTTAAGAGTTTTTTTTTTTTAATAGAAGTATCTTCTAAAAATTGCAGATAAAGGTTCACCCATTGCTAAACCTAAATCTATGTTATATTTTTAATGTTTTTTATTGATTGTTAAAGATTAAGTTATATCTATGTTTGAATACATATTACAAATATCTAAAGATATAATTTTTGTATTATTATTTATATTAATTGCATGTAAAAGATTTATAATATTATAACTATTTTTTAAAATGTATGTATTTTTAATTTTATAAATTTTTTTTTTTTTAAATATTTGATAAAAATTTACTAAATATGTTAGTGAAAGGGTAAAATCAATTAACCTGTCAATCAAAATCAATTAGTCATTTTTTTTTTTCATTTTCAATCAAAATACTTCTATGAAAATTTTAGATATTCCTATAATTATTTTAATGCACATAGTTTAGAAAAAATTCACATACATAGCAAACAAAAAAATATAATTAATTACTAAAATATTTTAAAGAAGATAAATTATTTAAATATGTCCTAAATATAAATATAAAGAGATAATAATTGTAAACAACTAAATGATCATATTTATAACATGGTTTTCTTTAATTATATTTTATTTCACCATAATTCACTATATTATCTTCAGTATACTATTGACAATCAGTAATGACTGTCTATGCTCATTTTAATTTTTGATTTATTTTAATAGTTTTTAATCTCCTGATGATGGTTTAAATAAACTGAAAGATCTTGAAAGAGAAATTATATCTTTGTTTGCTGATAAGGTGGATGAATAAATATTTTTTAATTATTTTATTACAATAATGCGTTTATTCATGCTTCCTTAGAATGTTGCAGTTTCACTGCAGTGCATGGACAAACACTGGAAATATTATATTAAATCAATGGAATAATTGTAAAAAAGAAGGAAATTAAATGTAAGAAGTATGTCTAAAATAGATTTTCTTTGGTCTTTTTTTTTTAAACTTAATGATAGCAACTCATATTTACAGTAATAAGTATAATTGCATATTTATATATCAAAGTTCTGTTCTTTTATGTAATATATTGTATAAGAATTCAGATTCAGTTTTGAAATATGTCTTTAAGTTTCTTAACAGATGTATAAACTGCTTCAATTACATTCATATTTGGATCAATTATTTTCTCATTTTTAATTCTTTTTAATTTTTCATCATGAAACCATTGTAACATATTATCATATAATGATCTTTTCATTTGTGAATAAGTTGCATCTTTGGGTGGCAAAGAATCTGCATTTGTGTTTTCTTCATTATTATTTTTGTGATAAACATTAAGAAATTCATCATTTACATCCTTATCAGTTTTAACTGGATATTTACTCATTAAATCTTCTTTTTTATATTTTAAATTTATATTACTTTGTGTTGTTGGTTTTATTGTATTTATTGATCTATCTGATAAATCTATTAAATTTTCATTTTCAATAATTTTATTGGTACTGTCATGTTTGTCATATTTATTATTTTCATTTAAGAGTTCATCTTTATTTAAAGAATTTAAATGTTTATTGTTTAATGATATTGGCACCAATGTACTATTTTCAATTTCATATAAATTTGAATCTTTTTCTACAGGTATAATAAAAAAATAAATTGATTTGTCATCATTAGAACTCTTTTTTCTGGATTCATCTAGAAAATCATCTTTTGAATTTGTTGGTGGTTCTAAAAAATCTATCTTCATATTATTTTTATTGGTTCTTTTATGTGTGCTACTTTTAACTGGTATTACCCTACCTCTATTATTTCTATCATCATTTAAATTATTAGTCAACAAATAGTGTGGACTAATTGATAACATTAAAGGTTTAGCAGTCTTTTTCACAGTGAGTTCGGTTTTTTCTCCATTATTTTCTACATAAAATTTACTACCTGAAGAACTAACTAATGAAGAATCATTTATGGTGATCCATACTGGCACACTAATAACTGCTGGAAATCCTTCCTTTGGTATATTCATTAATTCATTTGAATTTAACTGATTATCATCAGTTTCTTCAGATAACTGAATACCATTATCTTCTTTATCATAATTTTCTTTAAAGAAATGTTTTTCTTGTTTATAAAGTGGTACAATTGAGTCATCTGAAACAGAATCTGATTTATTTAACTTAGAGGCCACATAATTATCATCTATATTGTTATTAAAATTGACATTATTTTCATAATTAATCGGTAAAGTTGTTGGAAGCTTGTTAATTCTTAAATTATCTTTTTCAGTTTCAAATGAAGGACTACTTATAAAAATGTTCTGTTTATTTTCAGAGTTAATATCACTATTTAGTTCAGTAACTGTGTTTATATCATCTATAGTTGTATTTTGAATATTATTTTTATCTAACAATTTTTTTTCATAATCTGAACTCATTTCAGTAGCTGGTTTTTTAAAGGCTTGATCTTTATGTTCAGTTACTGTTAGTGGACTGTTATCTGCATTAATATTTTCATCTATAACTTCTCTATTAAAGTCTAATTCATTATGTTCTGGAGTTAATGTTGTATAAATATTATTTATTTCTTCATTCAGTAAATCCAAGTTTTCTTTTGTAGTAGTTTGTGATGGATAATTATTATTCATTTTGAAATTAATCTTATTATTATCATCAAGCAGTTCTTTAATGTTTTCATCATACTTATTTATAAAATTAAGTTCATTTATTTTCTTTTTGTCAAATTCTTTTGTGGTTGTCAATTTTTCTATTTCATTCTTAACAATATAATTACTATGTAAGTCTTCTGGATATTCTGATGTTTTTTCATAATTTTTTTCAACATGTTTACTGATATATTCATCATTTGCAATGGAATTTGATATAATATTATTTTGTATATCATTTTCTGATATATTAGTAGTTTGATAATTATCATGTATTGTTGAAAATTCATTTTGTTGAAGATTTTCATTTATATTTGAGGATTTCTTTTGTTCAGCATTATTAAAGATATTATTTAGAGATTTTTCAGAAAAGGGAATTTTAATGGGATTATCTGATGGTAAAGTTTCAGTACTTTCACTTGTACTTTCAATTTCCTGCAATTTTTGATTTAGGTGAGTGGATGAAATCAGTTTTATTGGTAATGGTGTTGCTGACATTGTTTTTACATTTTCTATAAAATTGTTTATTTCTATTTCTTTTTCAAAATCATCTTTATATGAAGTATATTTATCAGTATTTAAATTATTATAATTGGAACTCTTTGATGGTTTACTTTGATTTTCATTTAATATATCTTCTAATTCTTTACTTTTACCTCTGTCAGTATGATCAATAAAATTAGGGATTTCGGTGTATTTATTCTCAATATTTACTATTTCATTGCTTGTAATTTTTCTGTAATCATTCAAATTTTTACTGGTATCATAGTCTATATCATTTTGTTCAATTTTTTTACCTTGATCAGTTTTAATGGTGTTATCAATTTTAGAAGAAATTATTTCATTTTCAATATTTTTATTGCGATTTGGTGAAGTTGTTTGCATAGTTACATCAGTAAAATCAGTATTATATTTTTCTGTTGCATATAAATTTAGATCATTATAGTTATAGACAGTGTTATCCGACTGCATATTATTTTTAGTTAGTACCATTTTTTTGTTACTACTTAAATAATTTGTAAAGGGTGGAGAACTGGAAGTAAATTTTGTTTCTTCTCTTGCAACATCTGAATGTACTATAATGTCAGTATCTTTTTTATCATTACTAAAACTAATTTGGTTACTTTCTGACAATTTATTTTGATATTTGTTTAATGGTGTTTCTGAGTCATAACTTCCAGCTCCATATGTTTGTTCAGTAAAATAATTTGTAGTTTTACTTGCATCATCATGTTTTATTGCTGCTGTATTTTCAATTTCATTGTTTTTATTATCGATTTTATCATCTATAATTTTATTGTTATTTAATGAGGGTTGTTCTATACTGATATCTGAATAATGTTTATTTTTATCAGTTGTATATTTATTTGATTCAATATAAATATCACCATATATCTCGGGTTGTTCAGTGTTTTCGATTTTATTTTGATCAATAAGAACATTACTTACAATGAAAGCGGATTCTGATGTAGATTTTGATTCATCTTTTGAAGCAAATGGATTTGATTTATTGTTGGTGATATTCTCATTGTTATTAGAATTATCATAATCATTGTTATAGTCTTCCTTATTTAAAAATTGATTTGATATTATTTCTGATTTATTTCTTTCAACTAAATGTTTGTTATCAATAAAGTCAGGGTTCTCAGAGTATTTATCTTCAATATTTTCAATTTTACTGTTTGCTATAATCTTTTCATCATCATGTAAGCTTTTATACATATCATCACGCATTGTTACCCCTATGTTATCTACAATTATGTTTTTACTAATTTTAGAATCATCTGTTTCATTTTCTTTAAAATCGTTTGACAAAAATATTTTCATTGTTGTATCTGTATAATGTTTATCTTTAATGTATTCACTGGGTTCAGAATAGTTATCATCTATTTCTGGTTTATCAGTGTATTCAGATAGAAATACTCTATCATTATAAATTTCAGTTACAATGGGGGTTAATTCTGATACAGATTTTGATTCATATTTTGTAACATCTAGGTTCAATTTATTTTTTGAGTTATTCTCATAATTATTATATTTATCTTCATCATTATAATTTTCTGAAGTTTTACTTTGGTATTCATTTGATATTTTTTCTGATTCTTTACTTATAGCTACATAAGTTTGATCAGTAAAATCTGAATTCTCTAGATATTTATTCTCTGTATTTGTGATTTCATTGGGTGTTGTAATTTTTCTAAAGTCATTTAAAGTTGTACTTGTGTCATATGTTGTATCATCATGTATAATTGCTGCTGTAATATCAGTATTTATAAATTGATCACTGGTATGGTCTACATTTTCATAAATATTTTTCTTCAGTTCTTTATTATCATAAAAGGTTGTATCATCTGGTTTTAACAAATTTTCATGTACATTATTACTACTACTTGAAGTCATTATAGTATTTTCTTTATTAATTTCATCTGTATATGAATCATTAGCATTTATTTTATTTAAATCTTTATAATTTGTAATTGGATATTCATCTGGTGAAGAATTACTAAAAATTAGATTATCAGTTTTTTTGTTAGTTTCTGTTATTAAATTTGATGAAGTTTCTTTAACTGGATTGTTTGTTGATATTAATTCATTTGAAATAAATTGACTTAAAGTACCTGCATTTTCATCAGTAACAAAATCATCATGTAGAGATTTGTTTTCTTCAATATAATCAGGCAATTTTTTTTTATTTTTAATGTTAAAATTAACCTTAGAATTGTCTTGTGGAACTATTGTTATTTTATCATATGTTTTTGTGAATTCTAAAGATGGTTCATCAGTAAAAGTTATATAATTATTGTTGCCCAATTGTTTGCTTGTACTTGTTTTAGATTCAGGTAATTCTTCTTCATCTTGTAATTGTTTGTCAGCTATGGTTTTAGTTTCACTTATATAAATATCAGCTAGTGATGAAGGTACTTTAGTGGTCAATTCATTTCCAGCTTCTTCTTTTTGAATAAAAATATCACGATTTAAAGAAGGATTATTTGCTGATGATATGTTTATTAGATTTATTGATGTTGCATTATCAAGTAATCTTTTTTCTGTTACTGATTCCTTATTATAACTTACAGTAGTTTGTTTATCAAAATCTGTGTTATATCTAATAGATTTTTCTGTCTCATCAAATATACCCTGAGTTTTAAATGAATTATCACTTTGTATGTTTGATGATTCTGTTCCAATTGTTGGGGTGTAACTTATAGGACTATCTATAAGTATTTTGATTATTTTCTTAGATTTAATATTTTGATGCAAAGTATCATCTTTATCATGATGAATGTTATCATCGTTAAAATCATGATCATCAAATGAATTTGATGTAAAAAACCTTTCATTTTCTATATTAACATATTTGTCAACATGTGAATTACTTTTATTTTCATAATCTTCTGAATTTTGGTTATTTGCTTTTTCAGTATTTATATTATTGCTTTCATTACTTTCATTCATTGATTCATCAGTATTTTTAAGATTATTTTCATCTGTTGATGAAGTTATACCATAATCAGAAGTCACATCTTTGTTAAAATAAATATCGTTTTTATGATTGTTTTTGAATGATTTTGTTGTAATATGTTCTTGGATTATGTTAGTATTTTTCTCAGTAGTATCTTTTAACGTTGAAGGTTTAGATTTAATTTTTTCAGTAAATGATGCATTATCATCAAAAAATTTGTTATTTAATCTGTTATTTCTATATTCAACAGATTTTATGTTATGTATATTTTCATTTTTATTTGTAGTCATAAAACCAAATGAATTTATATCAGTTGATAAAGCAACATCATTTATTTCACTGATTATTTTATTTGGATCATTTTCTTTGATGATATTTAATTCATGTTCATTGTTATCATTGTTTGTTGAATAATTATAATTATTTGATTCATTCCAGTCATATTTATCATTATCATTTACCTTACTTAATTGTTTGTCATCTAATTGTGAATAAGAATAATCAGTATCATTATAATTATTAAATTTATCCTCATTAGTTTGGGTTTTATTTTCTTCTGGTAAGTGATTTTGGCTTCCTTTTTCTGTTTGTTCATCTAATTGTCTTTCTTCATAAAAAATATTATCATTATATTTTTCAATTGTTTCATCATATTTTTCTTTGCTTTTATCTGTATTATAATTATTAACACTATTATTTTGGTTTATTAATTTGTTATCTTGAATATTTTCATGCAATTCATTATTTGTTTTTAAATTTTCTTCATATTTATCATTATTATATAATTTTTTCTCTTGTGAATAATTTTCACTGTCTAATATAACTGGTATCTCATCATCTTCAGTTACGTATTCATAATTTTTTAATACTTCTGCATCTTTATCTTGTGATAATCTACCATTAGAATCTTCAGTATTTACTAATTTATTTTGTTTTGTATTTATATTTATTTTTTCTTCTATTTTTCCCCTGCTGTCATCAGAGTTATTTACATCTATTGACTCAATATTGGTGCTTTTATCAGTTTCATTTGGTTGCATGACATCATATTGTTTGGATTGCATTTCATTATTATCTTTTGAAATGGTTTGTTTTATGAATGAAGTTTTTTCTTTATTTAAATCATGATAAATTAAGTTTATGTTATTTTCTAGATTTGCATTTAACGTTGTTTCTTCAACTACTTGTTTTTTTCTTTCTAATGTTAACTTTTTAATGTTTGGAAAACCATTATCTTTAAGAGGCAGCAAACTTTTTTCTTTAATTGGATAGTTATTATTTTGTACAGTATCATCATCCATCTTTTGTTCATTGTTATTTGCATTATTGTAATTAGAATCAAATGTATTTGCTGTGTTTTCATCACTAATTTTAGAGAAAGGTGAATTATTTTCATAATCATTAAATATATTAGAATGATCTTTACTGAAATAATTGTCATTATATTCAGTATCTATGGAATGTATTTCTTCATTTTGTTCTGATACTACTGGATAATTTCCATTCTTATTTAAATCCCATGCTTTATTATTGTATTCCTTCATAGTTTCCTTATTGTTATCTTCATTAACAACAGATTTATCTTCCTCACTGTTTACATAATTTTCTTTTTTGGAGTCATTTTCTTGGATCATATTGATTCCATCAATAATTGAATAGTCATTTGAAGTATCTTCCATTCTTTGTTTATTGTCATAATCAGAAACAAATGAATCTATTCTGTCATTTATCATTTTAAAAAGTGGTGAATTATTTTCATTAAACTGTAGTGGATAAAAATTACCATTACTGGAAATATCATTGTTTTTAACTTTGTGAGAGTACATATTTTTTTGTTGTTTTGACATTGGATAATTTATGTTATTATTTAAAGTATGAGGTTCTTCATTATCCTTTAAATTTTCCATGTTATCTTTGTCATTAACAAGAGATGTTTCTTCATTGGTGTTTTTATAATCAGTCAGATCAGAGTAATTTTCTACATTTGGGTTGTTTTCTTTTATCACATTAATTTCATTATTTGCTTTATACTCATTTTCTGTAGTCTCATAAGAAAAATCTCTTTTTGTTTGTAAATTTTCTTTATTTATGCTACTTTCTGTAATTATATCCTCTATTTGATCCCCTAATTTATTAAAATAATTTTTTCTTTCAGTAATGTATTGATTATTTGGTTTTATTCCATTATATTTATGATCTAAATTAATATGATTCATGTAATATTCTGGTTTAGAATTTTGATTGATATGATTTAAATCTTGTTCATCTTTTTTCATCATCTCTAACTCATTAGCATTACTTTCCAAGTTATTAATTTCATAAGCATCATTATTATTATCTCTCAGTTTCACAATATTGTTTTCATTACTTTTTTCTGTATGTTGAAGTCTGTTACTAAGTTTTGTTAATTCAAATGATTGCAAACATTTACACGTACTCTGTAATTTCATTGTTTCTGAAAGTAGTTTATTAAGTGAGTCACAACATGGTGGTCGTGTATTTTCAAGTTTGCTACTTGATTCATTTGATGATTTTTTACTTGAAAGTAGTTTCTTTTTTACACATCTCTTTTTTCTTTGTTGATTTGACATTTTATATTTACTGCTTAACTGATTTACATTATTTTCTTTTTCTGACTTAGTGTTTATTTTTTCCAATGTGAAATTGTTATGATTACTTTTATTTGAATTAGAGATCAGTTCTTCCAATTTATTAATTTCTTGATGCTTTATATTTAATTTGTCATGTGGTTGAAGGTTAATCATGCCATTTCTATTTTTCTCAATTTCATTAATATCTATATGCATCATTTTTGATTCACTATTTGTTGATATTGTTTTTTGTATCCTGTAAAAATAATTTTTTTTTGTTAATCCATGTTTTCAGATTTACTTAAATTCCCACCAAAACAGAAGTTGTTTTATAAATATACTAGCACCCCCATTGCGGTGTTATATGGTTGCCTGTGTTTCCCATCGCAGTCAGGGGATATTTAATAGGTCAGGGCTCACTTTGCTCACTCTTCCCATCTAGCCAGAGACCTATGCCCCCTGGACCCCTCTGTGTTCATTAAACTTATGCTTTTAAGAATAATAATGATAAATAAAAATTAAACTTGTTCAATAACTTTATATTTAAAGAATATCAGTCTATTGTAATTTCTTCAAAGAACCAGTTTAGTCAGTACAGGATCCAAAATTTTTGAGTAATCTAAAAAAAGCAGGTTTCAAAATAGTTGGCCTAAATCTTATTATAATTGGTTAGCTACTAAATATTAGTTATAACTGGTTACCTGTCTTTTGTATGGGTAAAAATGTATTCTGCTGCCACACTGTTCACCATCACACTCTTAAAAAATCTAAATTAAAAAAATCCAAAAATGGTTT
>JAAAKQ030004016.1:27897-38564 GCA_010016005.3 Zanna intricata | reverse complement strand
TTTAAAGAAACTTAAGGGAAAATAAGAAACCCAACTTTAGTGCAATTTAAAGTTAGAAGGGTGAGGTGATGTGTGTATGACATGTAGCTTTATAGAAATCTATAGTAAGTAACGACAATGACATTCTAGTGAACGTTAAACAATCGCCCCTGTTTACTATACGATTTTCACACTCAACATTTGAAAAATCTCCAATAACGCTCATCACTAAATCGTTAAGAAATTTCATGCATCCCTGATCTATTTGCCTGATGTCGCAAGCTTATAGGATTAATCCCGAAGAGTGTGATAAACTCCATACAAAACATGTGATAATTTCAAGGGGCCAGATGGAACCCTAGAAGTGAGATTTCTTCTTCGAAAGCTTGCAAGCGTTTTTTTGACATGCTACCAACTTTCTTGACTATTCTGTAACGTGTTTTTTTAATGCTGTCACCACTTCAGAAAATTCTGAAGTTTATCATATGTTTTTAAACCAATCATGTGATAGGTGAAACTTTAGAGATACAGGGGCTTTTTTTTTTTTTTTTAGAAAAGTGTGTTTTTTTGAAACCTACTCATAATATAAGAAGACCATAGAGTTCAAAGTTGATTGCAATTCTTTTTGTTTAGTACCCTTTGAAATTTCGGAAACGTTATAAAAATTGGAGTACAGCTACCCTCAGAAGGGGTTCAGCTTTTTAAATAAGAGTCACAGCGAAGAAATCCAGAGACCTTTCTAGTTTGTTTTCATAGGAAACCTAGTAGCTCATGGTCAGATCATTCTTCCGACTAATCGCGGAGCCATGATCCAAATAAATTGTTTTGAACTTTCCCCCAAAGCACAAAGAAAACTTTGATCTATTCACCCGACGTCGCAAGCGTCCAGCCGACCGAAGGCCGGCCTAGGACGTGAGTATACTTCTGAAACTACAAATAGGTACATTGATCTCTATTGAAGAATCTTATAAATACAATTACTAGGATATATATTGTAAATTTTTCTCTTTCATTCAGAAATTCATACTTCCCATTTATCATCAGAAAAATATACAGGATGAACATAAATTATTCAGCGCATTTTAGGGGTTAATAAAAAATGAACAAAAGGATGTAACACAAGTTGATTTTTATATCAGTGTAGGTACTAGAGTAACTTGAATGAATTACTAGTTACCTTAAATAAACATGTGTGCTTGATGTAATGACAAGGGGAAAAATCAGTTGATGAATGTCTACTGCACAGGAGAAAACAATGTGCATACTATGGTTTCATGAAATTTGATCTGTTATTACTCTTCATAGACATTTTTGTTTAGAGTATGGCTGTGAACCTCCTACTAAAGACTCTATTAAAAACTAATGGTATCAGCAGTTTAAGAAAACAGGATATGTAGTACATAAAAAAGAAGAATCTTTTACTAAAATCAAAAAAATTTTTTAAAAATCCCAATTAAAATATCCTAATTTTTTTTTTTAAACGGACAATAAGTCAAACTAACTAATATGAATAATTAAAACAGAAAAGTTATATAATTTTTTTAAATATGCAAATCTTAGACAATTATTATTACGATACTGTGTAGTTCAATGAAAAAATTTTACAAGTTTAATATAAGAGTACAATGTGGTTTGTGGATAACCGATACTTAGATGTGTAATGTTAGAAGGACTGTGTATATTTCATGTTTTTTATGACAAAATTTTCCCACTTTCCTTTGACACTTTGTTATAGAAAAGTTTGTTTTATTTTCCAAACATACTCATCTACTGTAATGAAAAATATCACATAATTAAATTCAGTATCAAAATCACCAAATACAGTAAAAAAATTATACAAACACTTACCTAATATTAGATTAATTATATTTAATTGTTTTATACATATATAATATATATATATATATATACACACATGTGTAAATATGTATTAATTGTTGGAAGTAAAATAAGTTTAAAATCTCTAAAATTTTCTTCATAAATTGGTTTCTTATAAGTACTACTTATCAACAAATTTAAAGTATTTTTATCATCCATAATAACATTTTTTTCAATTTATTATAGTTCCTTTTTTCCATTATCCAGGTGGCCATCTAATATCACACAAATTTGTCAATACTTATCCACTAAGCAATTTTTTAGAATTTATTCCTTTAAACAATAACAATCATTAGAATGTCCCGTGTTCAAATCCCGGTCATGGCATTTTTCACACATGCTACAATTCATTCAGTTCATCTCATCCTCTGAAGATATAACCTAACGGTAGTTCCGGAGGTAAAAAAGAAAAAAAATAAATAAATTAGAATGTTTTTGATGCTGTAGCCTAATTTTTAACCAATCTAATAAAACTTCTTCCAGGTCACCTGACAGGTCTATATAAAACTACACTACGCTTAGATAGTGAATTATCGTTTTTTTTTTATCCTTTCTATATCTTTAAATAACTTTTATTTAGGTTGTTGAACTCATTCATTATTTGTCAATAATTTCCAAAACAACAAAAGAAAAGTTTCAGAATGTTTCTTTACATTTTAACTTTATCAAAGAAGTTAAAAATCTCTATATAAGCGAAGGAATCTTTAAGTCATATAAATTAGTTTAAAAATAGCATAATGTATTTTAAGTAAATTTGTTAATTCGTTGACTTTCAATAAGTAACTTAAACATTATATCACTCAGTCCAGATATTTATTTTACAACTCTTTTAATGTAATAATAACTGCATCATTTATATCCTTTTTTAATATAGAACAAGATCTTATTATCAAATCTGTTGACTGATTATGACTACAATCATCATCATCATTGGTATTTTGCCATCATTTAGTTTACTCTTTCTGTAAATGTAAGGTATTTCTTTTAATATTTCTCAGTTTGCAATTATTAACATTAAACTAATTGTTTCAGAAAAAAAAATCTAAAAAGACAATTCTAGTACACTTAAGTTTCAGTAGCAGCATTAAAGATTCTATAATACACAAATTTGCTTTAGAAAAAAAATTGTTACATCACATTGTGAGTGAACTTACATTAATTATTTTGGATGAAAGTGAATTTAAGCAGTATAAATAAAATGTTAAAATTAATATACAACTTAAAATTAGAAAAATTAATATACAACTAAAGAGCAAAGCATACAAGAAAACTGATGTAAATCAAACTGTAATATTTAAACATGTATACAGGTTCAATTAATAATTTTTTATAAACAATCATTAATGATCAACATAACTCATGTCATTAATTTAAACCAAAATCAAATTATAGCTTACCAGCAATCCTGTAATAGTCTAGTATTATACAGTATATCTATCTGGCTGTTTCCAGCTGCTGGTAATCATTTTAGGCATTTACCCTTTGTAATTTGGTTCTTTATTTTATTTCTACTCTACTGTGTAATTTATTTTTATTTGAAGTACATAATATAACTAAAATTTAATCTTGCTTGATAACCCATCATATTACTTTAAATCAATCAAAATAAACTACATTTACACAAACTTTAGCATTATTGTGATACAGTGAATTAAATATATCAGCTTCATCAATTGTAACATTAATAAGCTTTTAAAAAAGAAAAAGACGGCCTTGAAAGATATATAAATATATTTTTTACCATAAAAAACTGAAATTTAGGCAATATTGCCTGATGGTTTTAGGTAATGTTATCATTGACTTGTCAATGTCGACAATGCTAAGCAGATTTAGGCAATGTCCACACTACATCACATAATACATTTTAACCATAGTTACCAATGTCCATACATAATTACCACAAGAGTAATTACATACAATTATGGACTCACTGCTGATTTTGATGAAATTTGAAATACACCTTATTTATACCTACATTATTCATTACAACTGGAATTTTTTTTGGAAATTCCTTTCACCTGAGTTACATCCCTTGTAAATAATACAGAACAGTCATTAAGAATGTTGTAATTCAGCACTGTACAAGTGTAATATATTGTTTTCAGATTAAATAATTGTTTATTATATACAATAATGGACTCAGCCTAACAATCAACCAATTTATTATTTAAGGTTAATTAGATGAGGTTAGTGAGCGAACCAAGCAATAGGTTATGTTTCATTAGATTTTGTTATACTGTATGAAGTTCAGTACATGGAATCATTAGTTACCTAACCTAACCTAACCTTAATATTGACCTAAACATGCCTAAACTTAAATTTCACTTACAAGTTATTTAATTTATGTTGCAGATTTACCAAAACCCATGCCTTAAGCTTAACTTAATTTAGACTTAAGTAAATCTAATCTCATTCTTAACTTTATTTCATTGAAACCAAATTATTTATTACCACTTCCAGTATTCTCCTCATGAATCATACAGGAATAAATTAATTTTCATGAAGATATTGCCTAGAGAACTTTGGGCATTTTCAACAATGTCTGGACAATGATAACACCGCCTAATAATTTTAGGCAATGTCATCATTGTCTAGTAAGTGTTGACAATACCGGATGATTTTAGGCAATGTCAACATTGCCTAGGCATTGTTGTCACTGCTTGATTTTGGTCATTGCCAGTAACAAACATACACACAAAATGTTAAAAATAAGAGCAAAATAACTGATCAACAGACAAATTTTGGGAATGACATTCTCTGTTTACTTACTAATTAATAAAAATAGCAGAATTCTTCAGTTAGTGGAAACAGTTTATTTAATGGCATGCAAACTGATGTATTAAATCTAGTATGGTTTTAGACCAATCAAGCTTCAAGTAAACAGAAAAAGCGTTTGATATCTTTGAAAAGCAATTCTCTTTCACTCAGTTCTATTGTCTTGGTGGGAAATACATTTTTTTCTACAATAAAATTGTACAAAATAGACAGTGGTTCCCAAATGTAGTAATTATTAAAAAAAATACACATATAACATACTTTTCCTTTTTCTGTTTAATCCTCCGGAACTACCGTAAAGTATTACTTCAGAGGATGAATGAGGATATGTATGAATGTGAATGAAGTATAGTCTTGTACAATCTCAGGTCAATCACTCCTGAGAAGTGTGGTTAATTATCATCTTTAAATATTGATCAACAAAATTTGAAAAAAAATTATTGAGGAAAATGTAATTTCAAATTAAATATCTTCAGTGAATCATGTACAAAAACTGATCAAATTTTGACTACTAATCATCAAACTTTAACAAAATTAGATTACATAATTTAACAGCTGCATCACAACTTCAATGAATTTAATTACTTGATGAAGATTAATATTCCAGATGGTTACAGCAGAAAAAAAAAAAAAAATGGGAACCAGTTCTTGTCTCTTCCAAGTGAATTTTAACCTGCCCTCTGACTGTAAACTCACACTTACAGCTTAAATAATTAATTTTTTTAAAACTCAGCTAAACTAATCAAAATTCATTTTGAAATTTAAATAATGAAACTATAAACACATATGAAGTAATATCACTTCATTGCAATACATATCCTACAGTCAATATGGCTTTGTAGATATTTGTATGTTTGTTGTTGACACAGAACCAAGACTATGTCAGGCATATGTAACTAATGAACTCACAAGTTTACAAACAAGATTACAGCAATGAATTCAAAACAACCAACTGACCGAAGCCCATTCACAATACGTGCATTAAAGAATAAACAGTGACCTGCTGTTAATACCATTTATCCACAGTGGCAACATGACAGAAAATTTATTGTTTCCCAACACCAAATCTATTGGCTCTATTGGTTGCATCACCTCAGAAACTGTTAAGAAAACATTGCTGACTTAGAAAAAAATAATTTTAGAGGAAATTACCATTGTTTCACATATTATATTAAGTATCCTGATGCTTGTAACATCTCTTTGATCCATTTAATACTAAAAACAAAGTATTGCAGGGTCTATGAACTGTAAAAACACACAATTTTGATTAAATGCTTCAAAAATTATTTAAAGTTTATGTACATTAGAAGTTTCCTCTTAATTTTTAACAGTTGATTTCTTTTAAATATAAAAACAAAGCAGCCTAAATTTGAGCCAATATGTATGATTTTTTATAATAATAAACAGATATATGCTTCACTAAAATAAAATTTAAAAATAAATGCTGCTGTGCAAACTACACAAAAATAAAAAGCATAGCAAATAATATTTGAACTGAAACATTAATAAATAGCAAAACAGAGGTCAGAAAAAGTTGTTAATTATGTTAGTGTGAAAATAAATGCATAATTTAACATGCAGCAGTGTGCCCTTTGCCCCCAGCCTTCCAAGTTAGTGGGAAGCAATGGAAAAGGGTACATAATTTGATACCTTGGTGCGTAGGGCTGGGGGCATGGGGAAGGGAGTGTTCAGTGTTGTGTGTACCCACACTTGTTCCATGCGGTGTCATAGTTGTGGCTAAGTCACTGCTCTGTGCTGGATTCCCATTTGAGCCAGTATACAAACTAGAACGTCTTTCCTTCCCGCAACCGCTCCCCGTACCACTAGTTCCTGTACTGCTATTTGAAGTCACTTCAACACACCCTAAGCACTTTGAAAGCCAAGGATGCTGCCGCAACATTTTCCTATACTCTTTCTGAACCTGAAACAATAATTATAAGAATATATACATATAAATATGTACTAAGTAAAATACTTCTATTACATTTCTACAATGAAACTAATATCATACACAGGACCACAAGACACATTATACACCTAATGAGAATTTTAATGCCTGATTATAATACACCCTAATTTATGGTCATAAACAATGTTATATTATAACATATTACACAACTACGATAGTTTCTTTTCACATCCCACTAGTATTTTTGCTAACATAATACATATGGAAGAATCTGTTAATCTCATTTGGCAATTACAAACAAATGTGAGAGTGAAGAAACTACACATTTTTCTGAACCTAACTTATAATAGAAGTACCTGATGCTGCATATTACAGAATTATAAACCTTTATAACATGAAATCAGAAATGATACACGTATTTAGTAAGATACATATTTTAAATTGAAAATAAAAATATGCATTTTCTACAGTACCTGCACTTAACACCAAACTTACTAACTTCTACACTAAAACACTAAAATCACTGACTTACTAACACTTTGGTACTGACATCAAAGTCATTGACTTCAGGTGTTTTTAAAATGAAACAATTTTTATTTAATACAAAATCTGTTTTGAATTAGTGCATATAATAAATAATAATCAGGAAATATTTTTATTGACAGACTGTTAGAGAAATTATGATTTATAGATGTTCTATAGATTATCAAAACACATTCTTATTTGCAGTTTACACTATACTGAACAATTCTTTAAACTTACAGCCATTACATCACATTACATTTATTCATAAACAATGTATTTATATCCAAATCATTCTACATGACCAATAAAAATTTCTGAACAATTTCTGTTTTCTGATTCAATTCACAGAACTAACATCCGGTGGTAGCGTCACTAGTAAATCTTAAATTACATCTATATTCTCAAAATAGTTCTAAATCTTTTTTAACAAACTACAAAAAATAAGAACAGATATGAAAACATAATTTATAAGCCCAAAATGAAGTAACTGTTTATAATGTGACAGGTAATCTATTTACTTCTCTGTTTTTTTAAAAAGCGAGTGAAAAAGTAGATATTTAATTTAGGTCATTTCATAAAAAAAAAAAAAAAAAAAAAATGTAATAGTACTAGAATAAATTTAAACATTTCATTTTGGAAACAAAAGCTTTTGAAATGTAATATAATCAGCAGATGTTGATAATTAGGTAAACCAATAAAACCTTCAACTAAGAGATCTTGATACAAATAAAAGAGAAAAATTTGAAACAGCATCTCACAAAGACAAAGTAAATCAGTCAACTGTATATATTAAGACATCCACATTTAGTAATTCAGCAACATAGGAATGCATAGAAGATAACAATTGTAGAGGACAAAAATTGGAATACAGAAACCAGATAAGCGAGACTGCACGTTCCAGTAAACAGAAGATTAGGTTAAAAAATTGTCATAGAACACAAATTAAAGTAGAAAACATCAGATCAATTGAATGACTTGCCTCTCAATGAAAAAACCTGCAAAGATTTTTTATTAATCCATGTAAGATAGCCAGACCACTAGCAACTCTAGAAATCTCACCATAGAATGACAATTAAATTCACCACTGAAAATTAAAAAAATTTCTATTTAAAAATGTAGAACCCTCAAAAATGAACAAACTACTGACCACAAGATAACACACAGGTAAATTGTATCATTAGATTTCATTTACAATCTCAACAGGCAAAAATAAGTTGAAACATATTTGAATTTAAAGGACTAATGAATAAGCCAATGAGAATCCTGAAACTATAGGAACATGTAAAGACTGAACTAACAGTTACTTCAGAACGTATCTTTAGAGAACAGTCTAGGCATCCTCCAATCCGTAAACTTAATGACTACCTTTGAGTCATAAATGTCAGCCATTGCATAGAGTATGATAGCAAAATAATCATTTTGCATTATTTTTCACTAAATGCTCTTTTCTTCATCGATGTACAAAACTATTTTTTAAAAGATACATAACACATAATGTAATATGATAAACACTTTCTTCACAGCAAATGTAAAATCTTAGCTATTCCTACAGAAAAATTTTACTAATTACTCAATACGAACTGTTAATTCTTAGCATAATAATTATGCACAAATGAAAATAAAAATATTTTCTTCCGACAAATATAAAACTACGTAAGCAGTATCCAGTTTCAGATAGTGCTCTATTATTATTATTGCCCAACAGCTGAATTTGTGAAATATATTAATAAACATTACTGAAAACACAAATAAACATAAAAGAGACATGTGACAAGATCCTTACCTCAATTATTTTACCAGCAGGTTGCATTAGTATGTGCGGCATGCAATGAGATACAACAAAATTATTTTTGACAAATTAAGTAGTTTTGTAAGAAAATACCTGATAATTTAAAATTTTAATATTTACATTCTTTAAATCTTAATCAGGTAAAATGAGCTTTTATATCTGATAATGTAAAATATAAAATGAAAACTGTTATAAATAAATTTAGCGTAACAATAATCAAGTACTTTATTTTAATAAATAAATAAATAGAATGGAACAACTGGAAAACTGGAACACTTAGAATTATTCCAATAAAATATTTTTCAGTTAACACAGTTCATAAGACAATTAAAAATAAAAAAATTCCTTGTCTTCTGTTTACAATAGTTTGCCACCATTCTAAAGCAAGCCTGCTACAAAGGATAATTTATATTAAAAATTAAAACAATGACAATTAATATTTTAAAAATGCATGTAAAAAATTTTACGGCAAGGAGTCACAGTAGCTCTCTACTGTACCACATCACAAAATAGTTATAAGCAAACAAGTAAATGATCACACATTCATACAAAATCTAAAAATAAAGTCACAAAATAAATAAATTGTAGTTACTCATTTACAATACCAGCACCAAGTCCGATTTCATGTATATTAATTCACAAACTTTTAATCATTTCATTTAGCATAAAATTATTTTAAATAAATGTTTTGAAGTACAAATAACTTTATTATTATACTTCTTTTTTGAAGAAATACTGCAGTCAACTACTGAATTACAAAGAGTAACTTACTGCCACTTAGCATAAATCATTTTCTATAGGGTGGTTTAGACAAACAAAGCTGAAGTATCAAATTTTAAAGTAAAATAATTTAAGTTTGTGTGTGATCTCATTGCACAGTTTTAATATCTTCTGTGTAATATATTAAAGATTAGAAGTGGCAGCAGTATTGTAAAAAAAGTATGCAATTTATTTCATCATGTAATAAAAATTGTTAATGATAAAATCATGATACTATATGCTCTATAAAAGTGGTTACTTTATACTAATCTTAAGTACTTATCAGTATGTCAGTATAATTACTGTTATTATTAATAATCATAAAAACAATATGATACAATCAATTTCAGTAAATAAATCTTAAATCCATTTGAACAGAAAAAATTAAATATTAGAAATTGTCATGTACTGTAATTATACGATTATAAAAATCCTGATTTTAAATAATAGTTTTTAATTTTCATTGATGTTTTTCTTTTCTAAAAAAAACTTTCTCCAGAGTTAAAAATCTCAGCTGTAATATCAGAAGCTTTTTTCAGACACACAAAAACTTAAAATGTAAGGTACAGATTCATTTGTGCAGTTTCTGTGTGAAGAGCGTTTTGTTCTTGGTACTAGTGTTGTAGTTTTTGATACTCATATTTTTATTGTTCTGACTGAGTAAATGATAAAATAAGGCTGCTTTAAGAGAAATTATTATGTGTATCTTTGAATCACAAAAAGAGGATGACAAAAAGTTTTTCTTGATGTGAAAAACAAATTACAAGATTTTTTGGCACTTCGGGATAATGACTCCAAGATGTTGTGACAAATTAAATGAGATATTATGGAATAAATTTTTGTTTAAAATAGTGCACAGTAATAGAAGAAAATAATATTAAAGTTAATAATAGTAAAGTTAATGTAGTTATTTTGCTATGCAACACTATTCCTGATCAATCTAGGAATGGATAACTAAAGAAGTTAAATCCAGTAGTACAGTGTACATACAACCTGTTTGTCAACAGTAATATCTACTCAAACAAACCCAAATACACACACACACACACACAC
>JAAAKQ030004016.1:12856-27797 GCA_010016005.3 Zanna intricata | reverse complement strand
ACACACACACACACACACACGCCCAAAGAAGTTAAAATTACTCTATTTTAAAAATTATTTTTTTACTTCACTGAAATTTAATATTAAAAAACTACACAATTAAATTTGTCCTCCGATTAAAAAGAAAATGACTTAAATTAACATAATTTTTTAATTTATTTTTTTCTTTCTTTTCCAAAGTAATTACATTTCATTATGCTGATTGATAAACATCCTTTTATAAAAAAATTTTTAATTTATCAACATCAACATTCATACTTCATGATGTAATGTACTTAGTACACTCATACTTAACAACTGAAAGCTGAGAAAAAAGATTCATTTGTTAACAATACCTGAATGCCATATATAAATAACATGTAGATCGATGTCAGAGGTAAGGCATGATCTGCACTGGTAAGTATGTGATCATGTCCAAACCCATTTAAATCACCACTGTAAAATTTTAATTGAATGCAAATAAGATTACAAATGCAAAATTTTACTTAAACTCTCTTGACAATAGTTGAATAGAAAAAAACTTGTAAACAAAAGCAGATAAAAGGTTGAAAATAAATCAGTCTAATTTTGATGTAAATATCTGTTCAGATAAAAACAAAGGTAACCAAATTTATTAAGAATGGCTTATATTGAAATGTGTTCCTTCTTTTCCTAGATTCTCAAAGTTAAAAATGTTCAACAATATAGACTATCCAGATGTTAATTTGATAAAAAAAAATTAATTCTTTTTCCATTTAAGATTGAATTTCAGCATACACTGTATTTTAAGTACAATTTTTCACAAATACGTAACCATGCGTTTCCTGAGTCTTTATGAAAAGTAATAAATTTTATTCAACATAATTGATCGAACAAAATTAAGCTACAATTTTAACTAAATGAAGATGGTATTTCAACTCAAATCACTTTGTGTTGTAGTAAATCAAGCAAACTGATGTGTAAACTATAGAGAGAATTTTTTTTCCTCATGCAATCATGTAATACAAATAGAAATAAGTCTGATATAATATTGCATTATAAATGACAATCAAATTATTAAAAGTATAATTTGTCGCAAACCGATTGATAATTTTTTTTTTTCTATTGGCTTTTGTCATATGTTGACATTGGCTAAAAATGTACTCAAAAACACAAAGGAAGAAAATTATCATTACCATATTCATGTGAAAACATTTTTTTAACAATGAAAGGCCGAGTGGTAGCGTCTCAGCCTTTCATCAGGAGGTCCTGGGTTCGAATCCCAGTCGGGCACTGCATTTTTCACACATGCTAAAATTCATTCATCTCATCCTCTGAAGATATACCTTAACGGTGGTTCCGGAGGTTAAAAAAAAAATTGTAACAAATATTATTAAAACAAAACTACATCACTTTCAGTAAATGAGGCCTAATAGGATAATATCAAACCCAGCAGGCATAACTGAAATCATGAATTACATACTAAAAATATAAAATATTTCCTAAAACCTACAGCTTAAAATTTTCATGGATCAACTGAACCAAGCGAGTATAATGAACTATAATTTTGTACTGGATGAATTTTAGAATTACATATATATAAACCAACTACCATTTATCACTGTACATCTATATCCCAAAGTTGGAAAAAAAACTGTAAAGAAGGTAACTGAAACTAGGACTGAAGGTGATCTGTTTTATTTTATAAATTTAAAAAATACAATATAAAAATTCAATACACTGATAAATAAAAACAATTTTTTTGAAATTAAGGCTCATAAATCAGTGTTTAACACAGTTAAACAAATCTATACCGCATAATATATGATGATTAAAGTAGTTACATTACATACTTAATTTAATCTGAAAAATGTTTTCATTTATTTATAAAGTAATAACTACACAATACTGGCAAGAATTGGCCAAGTATTACTGACATACATTTGTGAGTATATATATATTTATATACATAAAGCTAAAAAGCTTCTGTGGTCCTAAAGGCTGAAAGCCTTACCAAAGACTGAAGTAAACGTGAATGTAAACAACAGAAAAAATATAAATGTAATATCTATCCAATTATCAGAGGCAATTTACAGACACATAATCAGGCAGGCTTTCATGCAAGCAAGGATGCTTGTGGGCTTGGAAGGTCTTTCATGCTCTCATATTTCTCTGTTGTGTGCTACAATTCAACAACACATTCCAACTGTATTGGCAGGGGTTCTGCAGTTTCATTCATTTAGACCTGATCTTGTCACATGCACCATTTAGTATTCTGTATTAAATACCATAATAAAACAGTACATAACACAATTAATACAAGAACAGGTACAGTATTATATTAAGCATTTTAATATTAATAAGTTAGTTAATAAGTATCAGTATTTTTACTATAGATCTGAGATTACAGAACCACACTTTGAAAAGGATTATAGTTATTTCCTTAATTTTGTAATAAAACTTTTATTTATGATAGATTACTGTATTTATTTTATTTTGTACTTCATGTATTTCTCCCTATCCCAGGACATAAATCAATTCATATTAAATCTGTACATCCAGTATAATAAAACAAGGTATGGCAGATTTTAATATAAAATTACATTTTTTTTATGCGTTTTATAATAATTTAGTTTTGTGACTTCCTACCAAATATACAGCCATGTGAACCAGAAGAAGGAATGTGTTTAGTGTTATGATATGTTATACTGGAAAGTTATATGAAAAAAGTTGGATCATTGATCCTAGTCAAGTTACATTATTTATAGATCTAGAACATTTAAACAGTCAGAGGTAAATTTTACTCAATACGTTGATACTTCTAGTTGGTTAATGGCCAAACGGTCCACTTCACAGAGTTATCTATCAATGAAGTAAAGCTACTAACCTCCAATGGAAATCTATCATAGTTCCTGATATTTATGTTACTCTGAAGGATTATTGATTTGGGTCCACTAGGTAGAAATATTTTTGAAAAAATTAACTGTACTTTAAAAATGCATGGTATGTATCTAATATATTTTGCTCAGTCCAAAATATAATACCCAGATTACTATTGCAATCTTTTATTAAAGGTAGATTACTTTTGATTTCATTAGGGTGTTACTTTCAGGTACCCAGGAAAACTTTTCTGATAAAATTAATAATTTTTATCTTCTCTTTATCTTCTTTTTATAAAACATGAACTTTTGTAACAAAATTTTAACTGAGTAAGATCTACTTTCCAAGAAAAAACTAGTACAAATTTTATTCTGAAAGAAAATGAAATATTGTTGCATTATTTTGAATAAATGTAAGGCACTTAAACAGAAATAGTAATCGGCATGTATACCACAGTGGTAAAAGCTATAGGTTTTCTTTTAATACAAAATAATTGTACTAACAAAAATTAATTCTCACTATCATATTCTGCCTGGATGTAGAGCTCTGAAAGTCAGTCAAAATGAAACTCTCTCAGTATAGTTAGGTTCAACCGCATATGATACATGAAAAGAGTTTATATAACCTGCATTGTCTAACTAGTATTAGTAGTAGTTCTTTAACACCAACTTATTTATTATAATTTTATTAACAAAATTAAATTTTTTTAAATTAAATTATCAAGTAAATTTAAACCTGTAATTAAAACTGGCTCACAGTTTGTATATAATCAATAATATAATAAAAATACTGTGTGACCAAATGCAATATGTTAGGAGTGAAAACATACAAGGTTCAGTTGCACAAGGATCTCAAATTTCCTGACAAAGTATCAGATTTTTAAATATAAATCATTTAAATTTTTTTTGAAAAATGTATGATTACTTGAAACTTCCTGATGAAAAGCTATCAGCTGACCAGATTGTTTGTTTTGTTCCTTAATCCGTCCACATATTTTATCTATTAAAACTATTTTAAGAATCAACACAAAATAAGTTTAAACATAAATGTTTCATTTTTAGCTAATATATTTATTATTAATATCAGCGATTAAAAAAAAAAATAATAACATCAGTTCTGTTCATTACTGAGCACCAGTTTTGACAACTGAATACTACTTTGTAAAATGTCTTCTCAGTAATTATTTTTAGAGATGGTCAAAATAAAATGAGAAATATTTTAAAAATCTTCAGTTTATATAGATATGTTTGTGTGACAATTTCTTCGATTTATTATGTATTTTTCATTTTTTTAATTGTATTTATATTCAATAAAAATTTTTTAAAGATTTTTTCCCATTAAAGTTTAAAATTCAGCAGGAAATCGTAACTGATTATATATTTGAACACTTTATATAGACATTTTATATATAGATATTTGATATTTTACATAGATTTTTATTTAGATATAAATAAATTTAGTTAGGGATGTAAGATGTATGGGGTATACCGAAATGAAACAATTGGCACTAGATAGGGAATCTTGGAGAATTGCATTAAACCAGTCAAATGACTGAAGGCAAAAAAATAAAAAATAGATTTACAACAAAAATAGAATGCAGATCAGTAATATAATTTCATCTTTAGAGATAATTCAACTTAAACAAATTTTTTTTAATCTGTAATGCAGCAGTAGGCTAGACAATAACTATATTTTTACCGGCTTAACAGTAAAAAAGTTATCAATTGTTTTGACAAATTTGAAGTTTAAATAACCCTAAGATATTGTTACAGTAAACCTTTTGTTCAGTGCGTTAGGAATGTAACAGAAATTGGCCATCTTGTAGGAAGTTACACAATAAAAAAAAAAAATCTATGAGATATAAATGATCTTAATCGGCAAGTTATTCATAAATTTTTCAGACAGAAAAGATTTTATTGCAAAAATGTAACAAGCCGACAGACAGTCAGTTACTATTAATAACAGTGAACTGTCACTATCATAATGATAGCTAAAAAAATATAAATTAATAGCAAAACAAAGAATAACATGAATGATTACAATGAAACTCCAAAAATATGCATAATATTTTTAATTAAACACAGACTCATTCAATAAAACAAAAAAATGTAGTTTTCAATTGAGATTATATTAACTGATATAGTTTAATAATTCTAAGATCTATACTGAAAATATAACCCTTGAATGTTGTATCCATTATATACTTACTTATATACACATCCATGCGAATACACTACAGCCATGTGTATACGCACAAGTATGTTCAGGCATATTTAAAACAAAGTTGACACACAATAATCATAATTATGAAGTAATTTATTATTGTGTTATAATACATCAGATATTTTTACAATTGTAACAATAATATAGTGCAATCAAATTAAACAATAACAAAATGTATAGATGTGCCATGTGTTTTCAGTAATGTCTTAATAAGATGATATGAAATTATAACTATCAGTATCATAAATATAATAAAATTTATCATTATTAACCTGTACTTCTTTTTTAATTATGTTTTCTAAAAAAAATTTAATGAATAAACATACAAATACTAATAAATATTATTCTTACAAATGAAATAAAAAACTTAAATCTAATACAATGCGACTAAGCAGAATAGAAAAAAAGATTAGAGGGTAACAAACCCCTTCACAAAATAAAAGCCAGTCATATAAAGGATAAAATGTTTACAAAGTCTATCATAAGTCCATGTGTATTGATTCACACATAAAAACACATGCACAAACACACACACACATGCACAGCCTCTTCAACTCACACCTCAAGCATTCAAATAAATTACAACATAAAAGCACAATTTCAATACAGTTCTTATTTCAGGTAGATTCCAAAAAGAAATTAAATCATAAAACATGTTTATCCTTACAGATGATACAGTGCAGAAGGATAAGGAAACTAGAACTATTTATTGCTTAATGTTATTATTGACCTTATACAAATGGAATTTCAGTTATAAATTGAACCATGTATAACAAAATTTAACCAAAATATAAGACACCTCAATAATTCACCGAACAAATAGTTTATATACACTACATCAAAAACATTCCTTTTATGAATATATAAATATATATATTTATTTTATTCTGTGTGACACAGTCTTTATTAAATAAATTTTCTTTAAAAATTACATCATATAATATGGCAGGATCTACAGCAAAGTTGTTGTATGACCGAGGCCCAAAATTCTCCTTACCTTTTCATTCTGAACACAATGGAAAACAAATATAAATAATCCTTGTAGGCTATTTAATACGGTAAATATGTAAGCCATGAAGACGGATTCCTCATTTAAGTAAAGAAGGCCAAAAGTCCACGTAAGTCCCAAAAGAAAGACAAGAACAATGGCACCTCTTAGCCAAGCTCTGGAAAAAAAAAAATGTGTCAGTACAGAAAATCATATGTAATATAGTTATAAATAATAAATTGATAATGACAGGCAAAAAATTAAATACATAAATTAATTATACACAAAAAATCTTGATTTCTAAAAAAAACTTTTTTCCACAGATTTAAGTTGCAACTAAACATCACTTCAATCGATTTAGGTTTAATCCAGCCATAATCAAATGAATTTATTTTATATAAAACAAAAATTACAATAAGTTGTGTCCAAATACATATTAGGTATAAACTTTTAGATGCGACTGAAATTTGTTGGTTATCAAATAGACACAAAATAATAAAAAGAAAGTAAAATAAGTTTTAGAGTAATGTTATGTTTACAAATGTGAAAGAAAAAATAGGCAAGGCAAATAATGAACAATATTTACAGCAGTTTATCTAATTTTTTTCACAAATGTTACTAAAAAAAAATTATTTTATGTATTTAATTTATTTTCTGCAAATCTCCATATCACTTATCTACTCGTCAAGTTTTACACATTTATTTTCATCACAATAAGGGAATAAACATAACTGTAAAAAAAATATATATATATATTTTTAAAATATGTCATTAAGATGAAATGTTAGTAGGATTAAGTAACAGGAGATCAGATGGTTCCAATAGAGTAATTCTGTGTTTACAAGTCAATATTCCTTGATCACAATATTTTTTGTTTAGACAATTATTTATTACCCACAATAACTTGAATTATTTATTACACATCAATTATGAGAATATATTAAAAATGATAACATTCAAAATTCACCTGTAAATTCAATCTGAATTACCTATTCTAACATTTTCATGAAAAGATTAAATTTCAAAAGCATTGCTGTAGCTACAATGTTATTACATTACACTGCAGTCAGTACATTTTAAAAATAGGTCATCAGTGTTCAGTGACCGAATAGTGCATTTAGTTTGTGTTATGCTAGTCAGTTTAACACATGAATTCTACATGTTGTTAACTTTGATAGTTTTAATATTTACTCTGATGAGTATATGGCTATTTGAATTATATGTAACATTCTCATTTATTTTTAATGTTCAGTTATTATATGTCCACTATTAATAAAATAGCCAGTGAATACTGATTCTGAGCACAACTCTTCACAGTACAACAAAATTAATAAAGGACATGAAATCTGAATGTTAAAAACAGCATGGAAATAAAGCATTAAAACAAAAAGTTATAAATTCAATACATTTTAAACGATATCAAATTTACAGACATATTTTACTACACAATCACACATCAAACAAGCTAACACACTGAAAATCAAGTAACTGCTATATGATGGTCTCATACTTTACAATTTGTGCACTCAACTTTCTGTCGATTAAAATTTTGATTTTTATCCTTCTGCTAAGGAGATAACAAAATTTCTGAAAATATTCTATCAGATAATTTTATCAAAGTGTATTAGTGAGTTTTAAATGATAAAATTTTTAATATCTAACACGATTATGGTTTTTGAAACATTATTCTAATATTTCAGATTTTCAAAAATACTAAATCTTATCTCATAATGACGCAACAAATTTCTGACAAATATCCAAACATGAAGATGAAATAATATGATTTCAACAAGTAAAATTTAGAAGCACAAGAATTAACTGTGGTTTTAAATCTCATTAGCCATTAATTTTTCTAAGCACCAGCAACCAAGTATTACTGAATCATTAAAACTGTTTCACGGTAATAGAGAGCTGAGGCAAGTAGCTTAAGTACAGGATAAATGTTCAAAAGTTGTTATTAGTCATGAAAATGTGCCGACCAAAAATGTTATTTAAGATAATATAAACTACAGCATCTAAAAATAAAAAAATTAAATTAAAAAAAAACATGAGCTGTTAATGTTAAAGTTTTGATAAAATTTGATAGTCACAGTTTATGGACTGACTGCATTAAACGACTACCAAAACAAGGGTTGATGAGCAAAATTAGTAAGAGTGGAGCTCAGTTAAAAAGTAACAATTAGATTCTGTTTATTTCTGAGGATGACAGCAGCAGAGGTATCTGAAAACAATCTAATTATAAAAACTCATATGATTCCTTATAACATCTAATTTTTGTATACACTTCATAAAAAGTGTACTCATTACCTTTGATAATGATTAATATGAGGCTTTTCAGCACAGCACAAATATTAATTTGGAGCAATATTAAAAAAAAATCCGTACTTAAAAACCGATGAAAAAAATATTCACAGATAAAATCTTCTTCACCTTTTTAAAAGAGAGATACGACATACTTGTATTGGTTGTTACAAATCATAACATTTATAATTTTACAGAAAACATTTTTTTCTTTTGAAGCATCATTATAGGATTTTATTTGATCTTAATATTATTACTGGTTTATAACCTAGTATATACTTAATCCTCAAAATTACTTAATTCGATGAATTATGTTGATGTCAGTTAATAAATTTCAGATGCATTTACTGATTATATTCATTCAATATGAACTATTAGTTTGGTAAGATTTGAACCACATTACTGATCATAAATTATAAAGTGATATAGTTTTTTGTAAGTCAGTTAAGTTATTCCTTTATAAAGTATCACTTTATATTATAAGTATATCACTTTTTTCGATACAGATTTATTCATCGCTTGTACATGAATTATTGTTATTGTATCAATTTATAACTATAAGGTTTTAAATAACTCTTAAACAAAATTAAGTATAAATGATAACTAAAGAACATAATAAACACAAAAATATAGTGAACCTTAGTAATCTTTCACGGTTTAAAAGTTATTTTTATTTTCAGAATGTTAACACTGACAATAGAATCAAGCATTAAAAAAAAAAAGAGGTAAAATAGGAAAAAGAGATGAAATACGAGAAAAAGAAGTCAGAATTGTTCGTTTCTAGTAAAATGTTTTAGACAGTATCATATTAAAGAATTAATGGAATCGATAATAAATTTTCAGTAAATTGTCAGTCGAATTGATAAACTAATTATTCATTATACATTACCTAAAAGCCACCACAATCATAGCTTTTGTAGAATTATATTATTTTTTTATATCTAAAATATATAATCAATTATTTTTAAATATTAAATTAAAAAAATACTTAACAGAAGGAATAAAAGATTAATTATATACACTACAAGTCATGCATGTTTTTATTTGCATTACAAAAACTAACAAAGATGCGGGGAACTAGCCCAGCCTCTACTCCCAGTTACATTACAAAAGTAATAGTTATTTTTTTTCAGAGCTTTCATACTTTCTTACACCCTCCTGCCTCCTCCCACTAGTGTAACCAGAGACCATGGTAAAAAGACATGTGGAATAGAACAGTCTTAGAATCGTAATACATAATAATAATAATATTTATTCAGATGGCTTTAAGAATACAAAAAAGTAAAAAAATTAAAAAGTAAATAAACAACATCCAAAATTGAGTTACGATCATGAAAATATTGACAATTATTAAAAATATATAAAGGAACATAAAACTAAAATCAGCATATTACTTAAAATATAATTTTTATATTTATAACTCTATTTTTGATGTAAACTTTTCTTTTTATTTAAAAAGATAACATTAAATGTATGATTTTCTTAAATTTTTGTCTCCTAATGATTAGGACAGTAATGAATTTTTATTCACAGTATTTTTCACTAGTTATAAAAACTACTAAGAAACAGCTGTCTGCCCACCTTTATGTGTTACTTGTGCTCTATAGTATCCCCTATTCTTTTTTCCTTAGTTCCCTTCTTACTCAGCAATAGTCCTGTGCAAAACAATAATCTACCCTAATATCACCACAAGCTTAAAGTTAAGTTCCTCTTTTGTGTTATCATTTCAAATTTCCTAACATCTTTTCCCACATAAATGGAGATCGCATCAGCCACCACATTTACTCAACCTTTAAGGCCAAGGTATTAGCTCGAAGAACAGGTACTTTCCTAATGACTGATCTTTCATTCTGCATAGGCAAAGTAGACCTTTTTAAAATTCTACGTAAAATTTTCTACATATTAAGGTGTGTTCTAGTTTTTTATTATTATAAATATACATGTTTTGTTTACTTTAGAGATTGTGTAAAATAAAAATAAAAATATTTTTTTCCGATGTTAGTATAGAATTTATTTTCAGAATCAGGAATACCATAATGAAGTATATTCAACAAATTAAAAAGATGAGTATTACCTCTCACTCATCATTTTATAGCTACTGTACTTATAATTATATCTTTCTTAGTAAATTATATACAGAGTGTTTCTCAAAATGTTTTGTATAAAATTACAATGAACTTTTATGATGCAATTAGACTGTACTGTAAGGCAATTTTTTTCCTGAGGCATCTTGGAGATGATGTAATGAAAAAAATTGTCTAAAATGCACAACACCAAACAACTGTATGATGTTAAAACATTACAATGAACCCAGTTCCGGTGTTCTAATACAATTAAGCAGTTTTTATTTTTAATCACATGACACCCATTATTTACCTAAATGACTGATCCGAATAAAGGTTACTTTAAAAAAATTTCAGAAATTTTTAGTAATATGGTTTATGTCAACCAAAAAGTAGGTATACTAGAAACGATTATTTTCATTTATCAACTAATCAAATTAATAAATTTTGACATAATATTACTGATAAATGCTACACAATTAAATATTATGTGCAATCAAGTTTAAAGAAAACATTCTCTTAAATTTTATAAAAAGTGCATAAATTTTACATTTGTTGCTTATAAAACTTTTTAAATAATTGGATTACAGATTTTTTGGTCCAAAATAAGGACCTATTTTTAGAGTTTTTATTCTGAAGATCTTAATTTTACCTATTAAAACTCATAAGATCATTTTAAGTATTGAAGTATTACTCAAAGACTGAAAATTACTTATTCAGTTTCATATATTTAAATAGATCTGTTCATTCTCAGACAACAAACTCATAACTTTTTATTGCTTTAAGCAAGATGCGATGTCTCTGTAATTCATAGAGATATGGAACACAATGTTTGGCTTCATTACAAAAAAATATATTTATTAAACAGAAGTTTAATGAGTTTTTCAATACATTTTATGAGTTTATTAATTACATTTTTTAATAATTAAATGGTATGCTTAGTGAGGATGGGACTCAACATTGCCAGATTACTTTTTGATATAAAAGTAAATAGATTATTTACATTGTAAAAGGTCTTTTGGGTTAGTAGCCCAAAACAAATTTTGGCAACACTGAGCTCCTTTCCTGCAACCACCATCATATAATAATGAATAACAAATTATAAAATGCCACCTACATATCATAACTTCACTTTAAAATATAATTTATACCTATGACTTTATAACAAAAGCTGATACAGAGTGTTTCATATCCTTGCCAAGTCATAATAGCAAAGATATAATATATAACTCCACAAGGTAAATTTTTATGAATATTATGAAAATCTGACTCAATTTGCAAGATCTTCAAACTTGACCGCTTAATCAAAATAAAAGTTACCTCAAAACCTATTAGGTCAGATATTAATACTATTAGTAAATAAATAAATATTCCTTGCCAACTTATAACATAAGCACACACACACACTATTTCACACTTCTTATTAAACCAATAAACCTCTGTTATTACTTCTGATAATCATCAGGTGTTTATCACACAAATGTATAAACAGTTTAAAAGGATCAGAGGAAAGATGAAATAACACTGAATTAAAATGAAAACATGCAAAAAAATTTGTGAAATTAAGTTAAATGTGCTCTAAAAATTCTACATAAACCTACAGTCTTTTAGTTTATTGTATGAATAAACAAAATTTTAAAACTATAACACCGACAAGCAGAGATAACTTCTTTATTTTTAAATACGTTAACTGACCACATCATAAATCTTTATGCAACACTGCAAAAGTGATGTAATAAAATTTCAATACACAACTGAAACAAAACTAAAATCCATAAAAAAATTAAATTAAATTAAAAAAAATTTAATAGCTTTAAAACTGAAATTCCCAAATCAAATGGAAATGCATGATTTTCAATGCAGCATATATTTACATAAAATGTAAAACTACCACTGATAATAATAAAAACAACATAATCAAAACAGTTAAAAATGACCATTTCAAAATAATGGACTGAAATGAACATCTACAAACTACAAGCAGTTTCTAAAAACAACAGTAATAGTAATAGTATAGCAGTAGTAGTAGTAGTAGTAGTAGTAATAGTAGTAATAGTAGTAGTAGTAGTAGCAGCAGCAGTAGCAGCAGCAGCAGCATTATAAATAATAGTAATAATAAGAAATATAATAGTAATAATAATCTTACAGATGTGATTGCAATTTGTTCTGGAGTGCACTTTCTTCCTTCCCACTATGCCATGCAAGAAGAGAAAAGAAAATTTTGTGTTAATAACAAAACCTTCAAATTAAAGACAATGCTCATGTGAAAAATCAATCTACTCTCTGTACGTCAGTTTTTTAGAATTTATGCAATAAAAAAACATATTCACCTCAATTTACTTTTTTCAACCTACTGCTACTAAATTATTCAATACGAAAAATGAAAATAAATAAATAAAAAGAGATTCAGCAGATTTAGTCCCACTGAAATAAATAAGGAGCTTAATGTTAATAATAATAAATAATGGGTAATTAAGTATATTGGAGATTATAAACAGAATTTAGCCTTCAAAATTTATAATAAAATAAAACGCTCTTTTTAACAATAAATCAAAACTATTGACCAAAACCCTTTAAAAATTTTTGTACATAATGAGCTTGTGTCATATAAATTAGCATGGCAATCTTGAAATAACAGAGGAGTAAGTTTACACTAAGCTTAGAATAGTCAAGTGGAAAAGATGTAATTTATGTGTTGATGAATGTTTTTGGACCCAGACCAAACCATTACTTTGATTTCAATGGGCCTGGTGGATCCATGAAACAAAAATTGTTTAATTGAAAAATAATAATAACATTCTATTCTATGAAAGCAAACGGAATATCTTCAACATTTATACAATTTGTCAAAAAAACCATCAGAAAAATAAAATTAGTAATTAATATTTTAAATAAACATAAACTTTACAATATTTAGAGCCCTTTTGCAAAAATACATTTAATGCAAAATATGAAGAAAACATTTTCACAAGTTAAAATAATTAATAAATATCAATAAAATCATAAATGACATCCAGGTTATCTTAAATATGACTTTTTATATATGCTCACATATCTGCATATGAAATCACACACACACACTTAACACATTTTCCAAAAATTTGGTCTTATCCTCACACACTAACATCTTCCAGATATCCAGACTTTCCTTTTAAGAGCTATTCCCTAATGTCTAACAGTCTTATTGAGGTAACTGGGTTGTGGAAAGTTATGCAATTTCTTTATCTCTTTGATAGGTAGACATATTTTCTAATCAACAAGATCTATTTTCAAAGAAATATAAAAATTATAAACATGAAAAATAATAAAACAAAGGCACATAAATTATTGAGCCATTAAATGTAATGTAAATGGTCAGACTGGACAGAGAAAACTGATGTAATTCTGATATTAGTAACATATAAATACCGAAGGTGTTTTAAGATGAATCATATCATATATGGCTGATTCTAGAGGGCATTTAAAAAAATGTACATATAAATAACACTGCAGATTGTGATTTTTGATTTTAAATTAAGAAGTAAGGAAATACAGAAGACAGGCTTGGTCAACTCATTCTAGGATTACAAAATGAAATAATAGAAACAGTAAGTGTGAGAGTGTGTATGTGTGTATTGTGTGATGGAAATCACACCTGTTACTAGAAAACTCAAAAAACTAATAATCAGAACTGAAATATAACATGCTTTTCACTTCTTAAGAACTGATTGTTTCTGTTCATCTTACATCTTTTTGTTAAACCCATTCTTCTAGTTTGGGTTTTTTTAAACACAAACTATGGATTAATCATACTGCTGAAATCCATCCTATTTGTTAACATCACCTTGAAATTCCACTTTAATTTATTTCAGTATTCAATATATTTACACTCAATTGAAGACAATTGAAACAACTAAAAATTAATATAATAAATTTTATCTTGAGTTACTCATTATTTCTATTTATAGCTTTTATTTTTATATCATAAGATACATAAATGCAAAAAAAAATGTTAAACTAGGTAACTTCAAAAATAGTATTTTAGATTAAAAAAATATTGTAACATAAATAAAAATATATATTTAAATTGTATATAACTTTCTCCACATGTATTTACATATATGTGATAATAAACAAACATAAAAATATACTTCTGTGCACAAGTCTCAAATGAAAAATTTTCTGTCCTTTCAATCGAATAAATTTTTACGTGGCGTGGGAAAAAAATTTAGAAGCTTAAGCTTAATTTAAGATAAAAATGATCTTTAGAAGTAGTGAATTGGTCACTATTACAAATTATAACTCAAAGAAACAAACTGGATAATCAGCAATTAAAGAAAGCAAAGTAGTCAGAAATATGTTGGCAGAAGAAATGTTACATAAGGGAGGGAAAATAAAATAAAGGGATATGATGCTAAATAAATGACCAACAAAAATTCTACTTAAGCAGATAACGAAAGATCTAATGAGTTAACAGATACTCTAATATAATTTAACATTTCTATACTGAAACAAAGTAAATATTTATGAAATAATGAAACAGTGGTAA
>JAAAKQ030004005.1:6548-18784 GCA_010016005.3 Zanna intricata | reverse complement strand
GGATTGTCTCGGATTTTTTTTACATCAGACAAAAATTTCGAATGTAAGTGAAGGAAAAATTAAAGAAAGAATATTTTTTGGTCCTAAAATAAGAGGGTTGGTCAAAGATGATGTAATTAACTCAATGTTAAGTAATGTAGAATGTGCAGCTTGGGCTTCGTTTAAAGACGTTTGCAAAAATTTTCACGGCGGACAAAAATTCGATCATTACCACGATATTGTCAATAAACTTCTTACTTCATATAGAACTATGGGATGTAATATAAATTTGAAAATACTTTTTCTCTACGAACGTCTGGATTTTTTCCCGAACAACCTCAAAGTTGTAACTGATGAACACTGTGAACGTTTCCACCAAGGAATTTCGGTGATAGAAAGCTACTTTAAAGAGAATGGAATACTAAAATGCTATCCGATTACGTTGAAAAGTTATTCGGGATATGCCTGAAGCTATTTATAAAAGAAAAGCATCAGCGAAATCATTCTAACACACGTATGGCCATGCAAAATTATAAACCTTATAGATATTAACTATATTTTCCTTCATTTTTTTTGTAACGAAATTTATTTAAAACTAAAGAAGATAGAAAAATTGTATTTACAGATCTGAAATGTACGCAATAAAGTAATTCAAGGAGAAGTATCACACTTAGAGAAACATAACAAAATTTTTGTTTTTCTATCAGTGAAATTTATAGTATAATTAAAATAGATTTTAGTATAAATAGTTTATATTATAAATTGCCGATAGTGGCAATTTATATTATAATTATTGGCAGGATAATTATTTACAGTTAATTATGTTGATCCAGAAAAATAATCGTTAATCATAAGTACACTCGAAAATCCTGCTAAGCTAAGAAACGCTGGGTAAGTCTATCAGAAAATTAAGAAGTGGAAAATGACAATGTGCACATTTTGATAAATAATGCTACCTACAAAATACTGCATAGTTTTTCATTGTACAGATAAATCTACTTCTTTCAGTTGATTTCTAATTTCACAAGTGCTCTCATTTTAAATATCACCTTCTGTTGCTGGAAATACTAGTATATTACAAGTGAATGATTGATTCTATATTAAGCAATTTTTTAATCTATTTCACTCTTCCATATTCTAAATGGATTTAAAACAACACTGACACGTCAAATATGGAAACAGACAAATTTCGAATGTGGAAATGTTCCAAACAATTGATATTTACCATTAGGCACAATGTACCTATCTCTCTCTATATAATACGCTAAGAAAATTCGATGGTTGCGCACCAGTTATAAGACGCCGTCAACAAAAAACCCCGTAGATGTTAAAATTCAATTTTTTTTTTGTTTTTTTTTTTCTTTATTATAATTTATGGTAAAATTGTTTATTTAAACTTATAGGTGTAAGTTTTACATGTAGTTTATATGTAATTTTTTTTTTATTACAGTTATATGTTTACTAGAATTTACAATCAAAAATACCAAGGCCTATCATGTAATAAATTAATGCTGTGGCTATAAGCAAGCGAGATTGTATATATTATTAAAATTTCTTTAAAAATAAAACACATTAAACAGTGGGAAATACGAGAAAAGTTCACTGTTAAGTATTTAATGTACTTATCTCGTCAATGAATTTTTCAGTGCGGTAAATTGTTTCGCTTTCTTCGTTCTCAAATTAATGAGGGAGTTTACATCTGAGTGTTTAAAGTGGTTGAGAGTGCCTCAAGTTTAAATTTCCCTTACTAAATTAAAGAATCCAATCGATTTTCTTTTCATCTCCGTTTAACTTCCCTATTTAATTTTTCTTTTTCCTCATTTTTTTTTTCCAGTATACAGAATGAAAAATACAAACTATTTTGTTTTTTGGTTTTTTTGTTTAAAATAGTATACTTTATAAATTTAATTTTTAAAAAACGTTTACTTTCAAAAATCGGTAATGTAAACATTTTTGTTTTTTTTTAATATCTACTTCAACGTATAATTTATTGATAATTGTTCACATGAAATTGTTTACATTGTTTAAATGATAATTTATTAATTGTTATTTGTTTGGTATCTTTGTTTGATTATTCGTCTGATTTGTTCCCTAGTAAGTGTAGAACAACTTTACTGAATTTTATTTAATATGTATCAAACAAGCTACATCAATTGAGCCAGTAACAGTATTTAGTTCTCGGGAAATAAAGATAGAGAATGAGAATAGAATGGTAGATGCTTGACGCCACATTCTGCATGTTTTATTTTTTATTTTTGATACTTATTCCATAAAACAAAATAAAAATTGCATATATGCGTAAAATAAAACAGATTTCAAATGTTTTTTTCATTGTTGGTTAATAATTTTATGAGATATAAATGTTAAAAATATACTCAGAATCAAATTAAAATAATGAAATAAACATTTAAACCTATTTCAATTAATATTACTTTCTGTTGTAATAAAAAAAAATTAATAAACTGAATTCTAGAATAGTTTTAGAGAAATAGAATATTATTTTGAATAATAAGAAGAGGAAATGAACAAATTCTTAAAATATAAAAACAAACATAAAACAGATATGCAAGTTAAATATAAAATAACAAAACTAAAAAAATAAATATATAAAAGTAATTTTATTTTTTTCTTTCATTCTAACTTTTTGAAGAGTCGCTAAGTTTAAAGCTAGTAAAACCTTTTACTCTTTTCAATTTGGCACCGATTTTAGATTTTAATGAAGAATCAAAGAAACACTCTTTTTGCTTTCTATTACGGTTGTTTAAATCAGTTATTTTTAACGATTTTTTCAAGCATGAAAAATTTATTTTTATTAAAAATATCAATATAAATAGAAAGATAAATAAGAAGAAGAAAAAAGGAGTTTGGAAGAATCTTAAATCCAAGTAACTGTTCTTTGATAAAAATATGAAAAGAAATGTAAACATATTATAAAATAACTTGCAAACAGTTAGGTTCACTGCAGTGCAAGATATGGTTGCTTTATTTTTGTAACTTACGTTTTCAAAACGAAAATATTTTTAAAAAAATTTTTTTAAGTTTCCGATAAAAATCATACTAAATAGCTGGTCACATCAGATTATATATATCATTACTCTTTTACAATTATATATTAAGCAAAGATAACGAAGACTAACGAAAAATATCCTCAAATTTTGTGTGTAAATAAAGGAAAAACTAAGTGAGAACTAACTTAAAAGACTGCAACAGATAAAGTTCCTCTACAAAAAAAAAGAAGAGAAATCCCTTAAATAATTTTATCCGTTATTTTTACAAATTAATTTTTTGTTGAATTCATTCAAACATCAAAGATCTGGTTTTATTTATACTGTAACATGTTATTCATAGTTAAATAAACTGTAAATCTGCAGACAATACTCTTAATTTTACTGTATTTTAAAATTTCGACAACCCCATATTCTTCAGATGTATTTTAAAGAAGAGAATTGAATGAATGAAATGGTCAGTGAACAAAATTCCAGATTCTTATCGAAAATTGAAACAGTTTATATAGGGAGCCAACATGATACCTGCTATCTTTAGACGGTCTCTTACTATATGTTTTCTCTTAAAATTAGAGAGAAAGCAATTATGAAGCTACTTAATAACTAGAAAATCCTACTGCAAATAAAATATCTGTAGACCGTAGAGCTATTGTCTATTTTACTTTATTTATTTATTCTTTGGTATACTTCAATATACAACTTATATTATATAAAAATAAATATAATTTTTTTTTCCGTTTCCAAAAATAACAACATGCTAACCGTTTATTTCAGATTAAAATGTTTAAAAATCTATTAGCGCACACTTTTGGAATAATGTTATTACAGGAATTTGTTGAATTATTTCTAAAATATGCTTAGATCAGAATTTTTTACATGCTTTGTTTTATATATTTGTCAAAAATAGTGGAATAAGGAATAGTATAATTTAACTACTTGTTATGCTTCAAAAAAATTAATTTAATTAATTGAGCAAGAAAAATGTTTACATTGCATGAAAAAAAATAATGTAGAATTTTGTTGAATAACTTCCGTAATATTCTGATATATTGAAAAAATATTTGAAATTATTATACTCTGTACTCATTACATTTTTATATGTTTACCTATTTTCAGTTAAAAATGATTGAATTTTAATTAATTACGAAATAAAAATGCTTCTTTAACAATCACTTACCTTTACTTTTCTTGTAACAATCATCTTATAACAGTGTTATGTGAATTTATTTTTTATAACAAGGATCTTGGTTGGTACAACTTTATAAAACTTGTATATAGTTATAATTATTTTATAAAAACTTGTAGAACTTTGTATTAAATTAAAAAAAAAAAAAAGCTGGGCAAGTACCTTTTTTCAGAGAAGCGCTGAGAATGTATTGCAACAAAAATATAAAGAATCTTTTTGGTTCAGTTCTTTAAAATTAAAATGTATATATATATGTATGTATATAAGTGAAGTACGGTTTTCTTAGCTTAATGTCAAAAATTGCCTTTGCTTAAAGAGGCATGTGAATCAAATGATATATTCATTACTCTTCTTTGAGTAAAGTAGAGAATTTTAAATTGAAATTTTTAACTATTTTAGTTCCAATGTCGAAAAAAGTTTTTCATAATATCCGAGCAAAAAGCTCTAGAATCGTAGTGTGTGTGGTGAGATCGGACAGGAATTTTTCACTATAACCTGGTGTTTACAGGTCAAACGATTGATTCTAATCTTTATGTCAACAACTGGAAGAATTTTGTCAAGCGATCGAGATAAAGCGACCACAATTGATCGAGAAAGGTGTCATCTTCAATCCCAACGACGATAGATCCCACACAATTTCACTCAGAATCTCTCCATCGAAAATTGAGAGATCTTGGCTGGGAAGCTTTGATGCATTTCCCAATAATTCTGACCTACAACCGTCTGATTACCATTAACTTCGGTAGTTACAGAACTCTCTTCACGGTATAATGTTGCTTGAGGAGAAAACCTAACACAGCTTTGACAGGTAGAAGTCTGTGAGAATCATTTCACACAATTTATTTTCCATAAAGTGAGATGTTTTACAGTAAGAGGAGTATGATTTTACCTTAAAAATAGAAAAAGGTGGTCGATTAAAACGACATATATTTGATTTGATTTAATAAACTTTATTCGAGGAAACTTTTTTTCCCAAATCCATTATTTAATATTTCTCAAAACGTAATAGTTGTTTAAATATCTGCTAAGAAGTTTCCTGTTATTAATTAATCATTCCAAAGTAATAATATATGATTAATACTGAGTCAAATATTTCACCCAAAACTTTCAGTACGATTCTGATTAGACGGTTTTGTGACTTATACTTTACCACTACAAAACTCCAGAAATGGAAGAGATGTTTTATAATTAACCTGAAAAAAAGTGTATTTTATTTAATCATTTATACTTAAACTGGTTATTGTAAAATTGTTATTTAATAATATAGTGGTCCCCCTACAGAAAAAATAATCTTCCAATCGATTGTGTGGGGGATTAGTTTTTGCTATTTGAATCAACTTAGATTTTTAAGGTAAACACTTTATTTATGAACTATTTATTTATTTATTTTTTGTGTGTGTAAATGTAATTTTACTTTTTTTTTAATTTTCTTCATAAGTGTTAGTTCTCTTGATATAAGCCGGATCTCGCTAAGTTTATGCTGAATATTCTAGAAATAAATAAAATTAATTCATTCAACTACACCTGTCACTTATGTACATTTTTGTTTGATAATAAGTTGTTTTCGTCTTTCTGGAAGATTTAAGTATTATATATAAATATAACTCATTGTGATGAAGGCATTAGTTAGGTAAGAATGTTATTTATAGATTTATTTTATTATCAGTTTCCGTGGCGCGAGTGGATTCGAACCCGGGACCTCTGCCATTCATCCAGAGGTCCCGAGTTCGAATCCCGGTCAGGCATGGCAATTTCACACACGCTACAAATCATTCATCTCCATCCTCTGAAGATATACCTAACGATGTTTTCTGAGGTTAAAAAAAAGGAAAAGATTTATTTTTTAAAAATTTTATTACTTAATAATTACTTAATCACACGCTGAAACATTAAATGTTTTACTAGATTTTAATAAGTTTAATCCTATTACTTACACTAAAGACGAGAAGCGAGATATGAATACAGCGTACCGTTATTATGCAAAAACAATTTACTAGAAAATGAAGTTGTAGAAGTAGAATAAATGGAAATAGCAGCAACTACTAAACAGTTATTTATAATAAGAAGTGAAGTGTACATGTAAACACTTAATATTTATTTTCTTTTTTTTTAGAAAATTGATCGATGAGATTATTAGCGTTATAAGAAACAGTTTAACTCATAACTTTATATTTAGTTTACTTAAAAGAACTCGTTTTTATCAATAAAATATTTATGTGTACGCTTATTGAAAGGAAAAAAAACTATTTCTTTAAATTTTATGAGGAAAAAATAAAATAAAAATTTGCTACCTATGGATAATCTTTCTAGGAAGTGATTTACTTACATATTCTGTCATTGATTTATTTTTTTGCAGCGAAAATGAATACTCTCTTCCTAACAACTTTTTTAACAGTAGCTATCCATTTCACCTTTTATTGTGAATTTTAAAGCAAAGATTCAAAAATTTAATTAGTCTAATTCACGACGAAATTATATTTTATGCGATAACTCGTATAATTAATTAAATATTTCGATGTAAATCGTTATTTTCATCGATGTTTTTAGAACTTGTGTGTTCGCGTACATAAGGTGTTTGTGTGTGTATTTGTATTACATTATGCCTACGGTACATCACTTCACTTTGTGTAGTGGTGTTAAATCCATAACTGACCCGTTCTTGTGTAGCTCAGGTTATAGATAATGGATAACTCTATCCGCTACATTTGCATTTTCACGGTACATGAAGTTATGTACACAGAATAACCAATTCAGTGCAAACTTATTAATACTGTAGTTCAAACAAATATTGATTTTATTCTGTTTAAATATTTTACATAATAGAAAATATTTTATTCTGCTTAGATAGTAATTCTTTTGATTGATAATATCTTTTCACATGATTAATTAGGATGAGTTATTGTTTCTATAATTACTTTATAAATCAATAAAATTTATTATCTATTCACTTAATTACTTAAGTGCAATAATTTTATATTGCCTTGAATGAATTACTTCCTGTTTCCATATTTGATTTATTTATTTTATATATATATATATATTGCCGATCTCCATGGCAGAGTTGTAACGTGTCAGATTTCATCTGGAGGTTCCGGATTCGAATTCCGATAAGACTATTTTTCGCACTCTGTAAAATTGGACTATCATCCACCACCGGTAACTGTAAGAGGGCGTAAGCCCGTCGTTACTATATATATATATATATATATATATATAGATTGATAATAATATTGCAAACTCCCGATAAAATTTCTAATAAGTTTTCCGTACAGAATTAGGTTTAAAATATTGATTTTGTTTACTAATTTTTGACTCTTCAGTTGTCCTAAACAGATGAAGAGAGTTGACTTTTCAACTGTACAGCAATTATTGAGCAATTTGTGTTTTTTTATGTTTTTATTTACAATAACATCAACACGTACAGTCATTAGCAACTTAATAACACTTCATGATCATAAATAACAAGAATAAACATTAAACAAACAGGGACAATAAAGAATAAACACAAACTAAATTACATAAGTCACGAACCACTAAATTAAATTCTTCATTCCACTGCAGTAGAGGAATCTCAACAGACGTTTAAACATTCTTTCCGGCTTAGTAGAAATTTCATATTTCAACTGGTGTAAGTTTTTTTGGATGGTTCCAAAGATTGAGCAATCGAAGAACAGGTGGTGCACGGACCAATTGATCTTGTCTCACATATCTGCTGAGGAGAGCCAAACAGATAAGCGTGGGTAGCCTGGTGCGCCCAGTCCTTAGCCGAGGTAAGATGATTTGGTCTCTTCTGTTTCTTGGGGACGGAAGTTTCTCGAACACGTTCTCCCGGATGTTATGTAATCCCGATCGAAGTAACATACGTAATGCGTGGGAGGTCTTATCAGCCAGAACTTATTCCACTGAGCTCACAATTTTACTCGGTTAGTCCTCATGAAATCTCTCTCATATGTCAATTGTATTCGGGGGCTATTTATTGCCGCTCTCTTGGCAGCCTCATCAGCCGTTCGTTCTCGAAGATGCCACAATGGCTAGGGACCCATACCAATATCACAGTCTTTTTATCCTTGAAACGATATAAATAATCATCTGAACGATGGATTCAGAACGTCTTCACAATGTATCAACCACTGAGCAATTTTAATTATAAGAAGTTCCAACCTTTCATTAAGGGCAGATATACCCCTGTCACAAATTTAAAATCTACTTTCTGTATAAACTTTTATAAATTTGAATATAATTATTTTGGTTTTCTCGTTCTTTTTTATGAAATGCGCTATAAATATATATTATAAAAAAGTAGCGTATGGACTTCCCTTTTGAAATGGAGGAAAAGCTTTTTTGTGTATAAAATCTTTGAAAATAATAGTTTTCTTTTTATATTTTATACAGGTTAAAATGTATTAAATGGTAAAAATACACTTTTAAGATTCCCACTCTGTAATTATGTATAGTCCATTCAAAAAATATAGTTCAATTAAGTTTAAGATATATTTGTCTTATTTTTCACAAAGTCCATTTAGTCTACATCTTCCATAAATGAAAATTAGACACAAGGGTATTATGTATGTACAAAAAAAAAATTATCAAGTTATAAGAAAAACAGAATTCATACAAATACATGTGAAAATTTAGAGGCGTTAATAATAAAGTATGAAAGTCAAGTTAGAAAACTCGTGTGCAGTTTCGACTATCAACACGTATTCTTTCAAACCAACATGAAACTATACATCAAGAAGTTATCTATTAGTGTAAAAGCGATGTATAGTACATAGAGTTTCCGTGATTGAAGCTCGCTTTAGCACAGTGTACTCGGGTTCTAATGATGTTAAACATCGTGGCTTAAGTGCCAAACTTAAGTTTGGTATTATACCAAAATAAAAGTTAATTTCAAAGTAATATGATTTTCTATATTACAATAAAAATAACAAAATATGAAGACAAATAAAAGAAATGTTCCGTATTTTTTTGTGATGCAATATTGTTTAGGTCTCTACTCAAAGGAGCAAAATTATAACTAACTGATCTCTCACCTGATATGCAGGTTGATATTTAATAATTCGCATCTCTTTGTTTATTAGTACTATAAAATTACTGAATTAAAAATAAAATTAAAAAAAAAAACAAAACATTAATCATCAATAACATAACTACATCGAGTGTCATATATTATGTTTAGTATGCTCATATGATTATTTTGTTCAATAATAATACTCATAACTGAAAAGAAAAAAAAACTATTACTGATGAACGATGGAAGAACTTCTTTCAGAAAGGTGGAATAGTACGAATATTAAAACGCATTCCATCTTTAAATAAGAAATATACAAATTCAGTATATTATGTTCATTTTGATTTAAAAAATTTAAAAAAAATTATTGTTATTTTTAAATACATTTCTTCTCATGAATAATTGGTACTGGTCCGACCCTAAGATAAAAGAGCCACTAATCAGATTTTTTCTTCTTTTTTTTTAAATTTATATCGTTAACTTCTATGTGTACCAATGGTAAACTGAGTGACGACGCCGTAAAGTATTATTACAAATGATCTTTTTGATTACAAGCATAAATAACGCTTTTAATAACACTCATATATATGAAAGTAGCATCAATCGAAAGGAAACCTCAACACATTTGAGCGTTTAGTATAGTTGTCGTGTAGTTATTGATTTCGTTCCTAGGGTGATAAGAAAGAAAATGGCTGTCAACAAAGGTAGGATACCTTTTTATTTGCTGCATTTTCACATCTGCCAGTCTTTTATTGCAGTGCAACTTAAATTTAAAAGGAAATCTGGTGAAGATGTATCCAGTAGACTCAGTATCCATTAGTGGTATTCTGATATTAAAGCAAAGGGATGCATCTGTAAGCAAAAGTCTACCAGCCAACCACCAGTAATTGAGGCAACTGTAGAACACAGAACAGAGTGTTTCATATGATGTTAACAGGAATTCATCACCACAGCCAGCAGAAAATTGGAACTTTCCCAAAAAAATGTGTGGAAGATTTTATGCAAACATTTGAAGTTCCATATTTACCGTCTGCAGTTGCTGCAGGCCCCGAAACCGGATAACAAAGGAAAGCGACTGATTTTCAATGATAAAGCTACCTTCCACCTGTAGAGCAAAGGGCACAAATATAATACCAGGATCTGGGAACTTACAGTATCTAATGTCACTGGGAACTCACACTCCATATGTAATGTGATGTTATGAATCTAATGTAATGAAAAACATATTGAGATACCCATTCCATTGGTGTTCTTTTCATGGTTATTAAACCTGAATTATTCAAGTTTGTAGTCGGAAAGGTCATTTGTAATAACCCGGTATTTAGGAATGAAATAACCTATATTTTGACGGATTTGACAAGCTGATATACCATTGTAAATATTTGATTCGGTGAAGAAGGAAATGAACTTGCCACATCACTTCTTATTTTCCCTAGTAGACGTGACGTGGAATGGTTGATATGCCTGAGAATGGTTATTTAATTTTTACGAGTTAGTAATGATTTATATCAGATCATTTACCACCATTACGGTTTTGGTTCTTAACATACATATATATAAAATTCTTTCTATAAAGATTGATCGTTTGAGAATTTCGGTTCGGTTATTCCTACTATTGATAGTATATCAGATTATTAATATTACTTTAGATAATATGTTTTATATTAAGATATGCTTATTTAAGTTTCATAACAGGTGATAGGCCAACGAGACGTGAATAATGAGTCGCTTCTAAAAAAGACATTTGAAAATATAAATAACTCTATCAGCGCAAAAACTATGTGCACTCAAGTTTGAGGTATTTTAAAAATAAAACCGTTAACTGGCTGCATCACGTTTTCAACCTTTTTATTCTGTGTTTAATAATATTCAACTATAGTCCATTCATTTTTTCAATTTGTTTGTTTTTTTTATTAGGTGAGAATTAAAAGTAGTATCTTTTAGCTTTCTTTTGATTATCATTAGTTTGTACTGTAAAAATAGATGATCTAATGACCATCTATTAATATATTTACACAAGCTATACCATTCCATTGCCTTACTTTTATTTTCATTTCAAATTTTATTTTGGTATCTTTATTTTTTGAATTGTTAGATTTATAAAAGCATGTTTTCTTTTTAGATCTATACGATGTAGAAACACGAAACAATTTAAATTGATGACTACAACATCTGATTAATTTAAGTGTAAATTTTTTAAATATAAATATGTTATAAATTTTCAATTGGTAATAATATATTGTATTAATAAATTGTCGTTTTAGGCAATCCCAGAAAAATCGTAAATTTAGCTTACAAACAAAAAATCATGAAAAATTCAGTTAGGTTATCCACACAACCAAATGCACTCCTCATAGATTAGTTGGATAGATTAGTTTTTATCTCAAGGAAAATGTAAGCCATAAGAACCTTAAACCAATCAAAACGACATTCTTTCCTATCAGCAAATTATGAAGGCTTTCTACATTTCTGTATAAGTATATATTATAGAGTGAAATCTTTCATGTAACTCCAGAACACAATTAATAGTTTTTTCATTCCTAGTTTATTTATTTTTTGGTGTGAATAAAGCTTAAATTAATTTAATTTAAGCCGTAGAAAATACAGTTTTCATTTTTTTTAAATAAAATCTATATTCATTATTCAAATCATCATGCACTTTTTACTGTTTGTTTATTGCTTTTCGAAAAAAAAATTAATTGAATGGGAAAAGTTAAATTTTAAAACTTTATTTTTTACTACACGTTCTTAAAAAAAAATTTCAGTTTGGAATCAAATAAACCAGGTAGAATGAATTTGAACCAAATCACTCAACTTGCAGTGTTTTTCTTTCCTAAAAGTGATCTGATAAAAGAACTAATGACTTCATTAAAAATTTGTTTCCTTTACGTATGTTGATTGAATAGTATCGTAATGTTGGATCTATTAATCTTTGATTCAGTTGATTGAAAATTTTATCTGGATAGTACGCACTATTTCCTAAAACCGATTCAGAAACTTCCAATTTATTTTATTTCATCTTTTCATTTTTTCTTTACGGAATAAACTATTTTAG
>JAAAKQ030003994.1:0-18786 GCA_010016005.3 Zanna intricata | reverse complement strand
CCACCCACAATATTTCTTTTTTTTTATAAAAAAAACCAAAAAAGTTTCCCCCGCCCCCCCCCTTTTTCTTTTTATATTTTTTTTTTTTTTTTTTTTTTTTTTTTTTTTTTTTTTTTTTTTTTTTTTTGCTAAAATTATGTGCATTTAATTATTTAATGAATATTTCCTGATGTTAAAAATAAAATATATTTTATAATATTTTCCCTTTCTTTTTTGTATAATTAACGCAGCTGCTAAATTAAAACGAAGCAATTGCTTTAATGACTATAATTTATAACATAATTTTTTTTTATCAAATGATATATATTATTTTGTAGAGGATATGATTCTTAGATTTATTAAAGTAAGATATTTTAAATTTTCAGGTTAATATATTTAAATGTCTTAATCATGCTTGTTTATATTTCTTTACTGTTTAATTTTTTTTTTGTTGGCTAAATTTATTCGAATTATAATACGTTACTTCTTTTGAAAATATATTTTATCCCATGTTCACTTATACAAGTACATATCCACTTCATATAATACAAAAACTTATTTTTTTGTTACATTAGCAATGAATCTTTGATGAAAATCAGGACCCTTTAATTAAAACTAATTTTTGTGTTTTTAGTTGTGCATTTTAAATCTTAAAAGAATAATTTTTACTTCCCTGTACGAAATAAAAGAAGTATTGTAAACGCCAAAAATTTCGATTTTCAGATTTCAATGGAAATATCCATTTTGACCAACTCTGAATCCATTTTGACTAGTTACGGCGTGACGTCTGTACGTATGTATGTATCTCGTATAACTCAAAAACGATTAGCCGTAGAATGTTGAAATTTTGGATTTAGGACTGTTTTAATATCTAGTTGTCCACCTCCCCTTTGATTGCAATCGACTTGACTAAGAATGTCCAAAAAGCCCAAAATCCAAAAACTTTGAATTTTGTACTTTTTGTTAATTTCACTAATAAGCCCTCCTTGAGAGATTTTCAGCGACATAAGTTTTACTTATTTTCATTGGTTCCAGAGTTATAGCCAAATAAAATTTTAGTTAATGAAATATCTATATTTTACTAGGAGATGACACATTGGTTCGAATCAGACTTATTTCCTTTTCTTTTTTTTTTCTTTTTTTAAAATTTAAATATATTGATTTATTAATAATTATTAACTTCTGATTATAAAAAATAAGTACAAAAAATAATTCTGTTATATAGATTATAGTTCTATATTCTATAATTCTATATTTATAGAATATATAAAATATATTCTATTATAACGTTATATATATATATTCTATATATCTTAATATATTATATAATTATTCTTATTTTGTAGCGAAGTTTCTCTGGTTGTACAATTTTAAGGTTTTCTACACGACTATTAGAAATTTAAAAAAAAATGTTTTTATAGGCGATCTGAAGATAGTTTTCGTTATTCTTTTTTAGTTATCATTTGTTGATTTTTAGTATTGTAGTAATGCAATAATTTATCTGGATATCATTCTAGTATTTTCCAAGAAAATTAACTGAATTAGGGAATTCAAAGGAATTAATTTAAAAATTTATATAAAGAAATTGTACATAATCTGATAATTAAAGTATGAAAACGCTTCATATTTCAGAACTGAGGGAACTAGGAGATAAAAAAAATATTTACAAAGTTACTACTTATGGTGTGTTTGATATTTTTGTCACCATCTTGGATCCACCACATTGAATAAAACTATTTTTTTTTTAAATAGGCATGTTTTCTTATTTAAGAAATAGTAATAATTTATTATTATGGTATTCGAGATTAATTTAGCTTTTGTTCGGTAGAAATCCTTTTAGATATTTTTTTAAGTGTAAGGTCACAGTTTCTCGCCTTTTGGTTTCTTTTCTTTTATACAGGTTCCATTTTTTTATTGGCCTATTAAAATTAATATAAATTTATAACTGAAAAATGTAAAAAAAAAATAAATATTAGAATAATCACACTAAAAATTATAAAGTAATACTTTTCCAATAATTCTGAAGATTTCACCTTTTAGAAATTAACATCAATTAAAAATCAAATACCAACTACTTATTATCTTTAATTTATTTTTACTTTAAAGAATAATTAAAAAATTATTGCTTAGTAATATTATTTAGTCGTTAAAAAGAAAAAGAGCAATAAAAACCATATTTTTTTGAAGCTTGATGTTTATTTAATTTCGCTTCCGCCATATCAAAAGTGGTTTATATTTCTCGAAATATATTCATTGAAAAATTCTAAAAAGAAAATTATATTCATAATCTTTTTCAAAGCAATATACTATTTAATTAACTCTTAGTTAATTATTTTTGTTTATTATTTTATTTCGATTATTTCGTTTATTTTGAGTAATGATGTACGATGCCTGAAAAAGATAAATTTTTGTCGGTTCCTTCCCGTTCATACTTGAACAAAAATAATTAATTAAATCCTAGAAAATATAATGATTGGATAATATCCGGATTCATATCCAATTAACATTCTTCAAATATTAAAAATCTTTGCTTCAAACAGCAATATAATTATATTGCTCAGAAAATAAGAAGTAACCTCTTGAAAACTGTCGTGGTGCGATACAGGTAGCCTTCAATAGTGTGTATGTGTGTACTTATGTATATATGCTCGTGCGTGCGTGCGTGCGTGTGTGTGTGTGTGTGTGTATCTTTATCTAATATTAATGAGTGATAAATTAAAGAAGATGTACAATTATAATTTACTTAAAGAAATAAGTTTTTAAGATTTCTGTGATAAACAAAAAAAAATTTTTAATGTTTCTCTAAGTGAGATACCATTTCTTGAATTGCTTTTTTCCTACATTACAGATCTGTAAATACAATTTTTCTATCACCCTTAGTTTTAAATAAATTACGCTTCAAAAAAAAAATTAAGGGAAAATATAATTAAAATCTGTAAAATTTATAATTTTGCATGGCCATACCTGTGTTAGAATGATTTTGCTGATGCTTTTCTTTTATAAATAACCTCAGGCACATCCTGAATTAATGTCCAATAGTAATCGGCTAGCACGTTAATATTCCATTTCCCTTTATAGCGGCTTTCCATCACTGAAATGTCTTGATGGAAACGTTCACAGAGTTCGTCACTTACGTCTCCGAGGTTGTCCGGGAAAAAAATCCAGATGTGATGGCAGGAAATGTATTTTCAAAGACATATTACATCCCATAGCTCTGTATGAAGTAAGAATTTCATTAAAATTATTTTGGCAATTGTCGGATTTTTTTTGCCGTGAAAAGTTTTGCAAACGTCTTTAAATGAAGCCCAAACTGAACTTTCTACATCATTTAACATAGAATTAAATACATCATCTTTGACCAACTCTCTTATTTGATGACCAACAAATATTCTTTCTTTAATTTTTTCTTCAGTTACATTCGGAAATTTCTGCCTGATATACAAAAATCCGGGACTATCCTTCTTCATTGCTTTTACAAAATTTTTTATTAGTTCTAACCTGATATGGATAGGGGGTACAATTTTTTTTGTGGGTTCAACTAAGGGCTCATAAATAATATTTTTGTCATTTAGAATTAAGTTGTCTCGTTTCATCCACTTTTTGGTATCGTAATGTTTATGCCTAGCTCGGCTGTCCTATTCGCAAAGAAAACTCTTGTACTTAGTACAGCCTAACTGCATGCCTAACACTATAAGCTATCAGTACATATGATAGCTTATCAGTACATATCAGTTCCAGCTATGTTTCTTATAATTTATTTTTTCAGGAACGTCTTTCATCAAATCGTATGTCTCTTTCCAACTAATACTATAAGTAATACCATAAGCACATATTCTTTGATACGTGTTACTGTTGTGTAGTAGAACCACTTTTAAACTATACTTGGACGAATCTATAAAAAGGCGTCAGTCCTCACGTTTATGAACTTGTCCTAAGTCCAACATAAGTTCATCAATATTGTGCGATAAACAAAATTATTTTCATTAATAGAATACTGAGAAAGTTCTTATTTCGGCTTCGAAAGCCTAAAATTTTTGTATTTTTTTTTTGAAGTAAATTTAAACTTTGCTGTCTTGATTTTTGTAGGTGCGCAGTACTATATGGTTAATTAGATACTGCAGCTCCGTCCATCACCCAATCAGGAAAGAGACATACTTACACAGTGACATTTTTTTCTAATTTTAACCTTCTTAAAATTTTAACGTTAAATATCTTTTGAAGCGCTTAGAAATTTTGTGAGGTTATCACTTGTGGTAGATGTACGGGAGAAGTTTTATAAGAGATTTTTTAATTTTTTTATATATAATAAGCTACAAATTGATTTAATCAATATGGCCGGTTTGATTTAATTTATCCATTTCCTTTTTTATTTTACTTTTCATCAGATCATTGGATTTGTCTATATTTAGTTTTTTTTTTTTAACAGTATATTACTTTCCTATGCATATATATATATAATTTTATATATATATATATATATATATATATATATATATATATATGTATGTTATTGACTGTGTTTGTTAAGATTTTTCATATCTTTTCAGTGCTATTTTGCATTATTTCGAAGTGAAACTCCGCTATTAATTTCGTCATTAAAAAAATAAAAAAACATACAACAGTTACTTTAAATATACTGGTATAACGCAACCCTTATTTCTCATTTCGTTGTATTATTCCCTCTCTGGGGGGGAAACACTGGTTACTATTACAAATAACCCTCTACCATTATACTGCAATGTAATGCAGTCATTTATAAATTGGAGAGTCGTACACTGTTACTCTGTTTTTAGAGTATAAAAATGTTCAAGTGTAGGTACAACGTTTTCAAGTGTTGTTGTATAGTAAAATACTCACTCGTTTTAGTTTTACAGCTTAAGTATAGCGCGTATCGCGTATATAAATACAAATTGCTGCTATACTGTGTTGAAGTATGTGACAAGTAGATGAATTAAGAGTGGAGGAAAGGGTGGAAACACTAATCAGTCTCGGTTAAAATGGTCAATAAGTGTCTACTTACCTTATTCCTTTCTCTTTCTCTCTCTTTTCTCAGTTTCTCTCGCACATTCTTTATTTCTTTTTCTCTCTATAATATTCTGTTATTATTTTATGATAATATTTTTCGAGAAAATTGATTTTTTTTTTAAGATGTAAAATTTTATTTTACATTAAAAGGATTCAAGAGTATAAGTAGCTTGATCCAATTTTAACTCCAGATGGAACAAAATATTTTTGAAAATACTGGTCGAGTAAGATCGGTTCCAACCGGTGTGAGAGGTAGTGGTCTCGGCCTTTCATCCGGAGATCCCGGGTTTGAATCCCGGTCAGGCATGGCATTTTCACACACGCTACAAATCATATATTTCATCCTCTGAAGATATACCTAACAGTGGTATACGAAAAAAGTAGAAGATCAGTTCCAAACTGTTAATAACCCGTATTGTAAAGTTATCGGATATGAAATAACAGAGAAAATCCTCAGTTTCTTATCGAAAGCTCTTCTCATTACAGGTTCAATTATTTTAACAAAACATGAATGATCGGTATACAGGTAAGTTTTCTATTATAGATTATCATTTAACAGTTCAAAGTTCAGTTAAAAAAGATTATATCCTAGGAAAATAGAAAGGATTTTTTTATTAACAGGTAAAATCGAAAAATTACAGCTTACTCTAGTACGGTCATCTACGACGAATGGTTGAGAATAGATTACTAATCAAAGAATTAGTGATCAGTAATCATAAAAAATTAAAAAGAATTAGATTGCAAATTAAAGCACTTCTCTAAGTTGTTAAACGTTGAAACCGTGTAATCTTATATTTCGAAGACCATACGGCTGATAAATTATTTTCGAACGATTAAAAATGTCTCTGTTGTAAATGTCTTGATATTTATCTGTATTATCCTTCGTTTGAAACTGTAATGGATAGTGAAATTTTTTTGTAATAATTTTTCTCGAAGATAAGCATCTGCTTACAGTTCTCCCTTCTACGTACGTATTTGCGTCTGTTGTCTTTCTATCTCCCATAAAAATATATATTCACAATCTCTTTTAGTACTGCTCGCAACATCAATGAAAGATCGATAAATTAATAATAATTAGCTCTATCAAAACTTTATTTTCATATTTCGAAAATTTAAAACCTAAAAAAAAATCAAAAACTAATAAAAAATAGTTTTTTTGTTAAAGTAAATATTCGTCTTTAAAAGTTTTAAGGACGAAACTCCAGTGTTTATCAAACTGTATAAAAATCCAGTGTTTATCAAACTCTGGATTCTGATAAACCAGAGTTTTTGAAAACTCTGGATTTTACAGTTTGTCAACTAGATGCAGTATACATCTAGGATAGATAAACTGGATAAAAATAAGCCGGAAACGATAATATTGAAGTTTCTCGGTTCTTTATATGTGTGTGTGTGTGTTTTATGTATATATTCATCCGTAAATACTGTCTGTAATCTTACTTGAACCAGAAGATATTGCCATAAACGAAATGGCTATTCTCATACTTATAAAGGAAAGCGGAACTGAATTGGTTTCATTTTGTATGCTTTACTGAACCGAATATATTTCTATACATCAGCTTACTAGCCCACTTAAAAGCAGGTGATATTCATCTCTAAAATGACGTTTCGATATATCCTTGGATGTATAATGAATGTCTTTACTTTCAGAAAAAGTAACTCCGCTTAGTATTATTTTTAATAGTGTGCTTTACATCTGTCACAGCTATAAAAATAGCTGAAAAAAGTGATATAAAACAACACATTATATATTATTTCTCTTGAGAAATGTTATGCAGGCTACATTACTCTAATTCTAGGATTGTAGAATGAACTTAAATTTTAATCGTCCTTTGGTATTAAGCTAAAATTACTTTTATTCTTATCAATTTATTTATTTTCTTAATAAAAATATTTAAACAATTTTTAATGTTAATTTCTTAAATCGGTAAAACACTATAAAAATTTTGACAATTTCAATCTCTGGAGTCCTAAAATATGTTAAAATTTAGTTAATGTTAACTTTAAATAAAAATGTTGAAAATGGTTTTAAAAATAATCCATAACTACCTCCTACTAATTTATTAAAGGTTAAAAACTACTCCCATACTGATACGTTTCATTCAGAAAAAAATAAAGAAGTTTCAAGTCAACAAAACAGAAATAAATTAGATAACTATCAATCTGGGCTTTACACAAAACATTTGCAAACTGTTCTAGCAAGGGCAGAAATAGCGGTGAGTAACCTAACCTCAATAGGCTTATGGGTAACTATGAGCACAAATCCAAACTAAACTGTTTAATCTAAACTATAGGCTTATGGGCCCAATAGGACAAAAAAGAAAACTGATCATGTCGGCCTCAATGTCGGTAATTTTATATGCAATCCCGGCATGGTACCCGGCTCTTGATATGGAAAAATGTATTAGAAGAGTAACTCCACTGCAGCGGAAGATGGTGAAAAAACTGATGCCGCAGCTATGCTGCTAGAAGAAAGGCAAAAGCAATGGGATTCCACACCTAAAGGCACATAGACAAGGAAGTTCATTCCGAGGATGATGACGTGCCTGGACGGGGGGCATGGAGATGTGGGTTTCTTTCTGACCAAATTCCTCTCTGGTCACGGGGATTTTAACGACTACTTCCATAGGTTTGGAAAGCGCATGAGGAAAAACTGCCTGTAATGCGGAATGAGGGACACACCATTCCCCATACGTCCTTAAAATGTGATAAATGGAAAGGCATCACACAAGATCACCCAATATAAGATGCACCTTACATGGATCTGTCCCGAACTATTGTACAGTATATACTGTAGGGGATCGAGCAGTGGGCCGCCATCAAGAAGTTAACTACGCATATTCTGAAGAAGAAAGACAATGACCGCAGAGCATGAAGTGAATGGTCTTAAAAAAAAAAAATAATTTCAGAAGACCTTTTGGGAAAAAGACCAGAACTGGTTGGGGGTGCTCATATCCATATGTGTGCTCCCCATTAGAGTGGGCAAGAGTAAAGATCGAGACCCCAGAGGAAGCGGGGCCCGGGAACGATATAGCCAGATCTGGTACACCCGGATCTGGATCAAGAAAAATAACTAGACCTGTCATGCCGGACGTACAGTCGGTAGGCGGGAAGACCTGTTGGAGATAAAAGACATTCCCTGGACTAAGTTTTGCTTAATTGCTGGTCCGTCTGGGTGAGTAGGGGAAAAAAGATAACTTTTATATAATTTACTTTTAAGACTGGATTGTATTAAACTTAACCTTTTGATTAGACTGGGTGGGGAAGTTGTTCCCACCTTAAAAATATAAAGAAATTTCAAACCGACGTGTGTTACAGAATTTTGTAATTAAGTGTAAATTTCTGTTATTTGGGAATTTATCTAATATCTTATTATTATTAATTTCATCGAGTATTTAGATGATATTGTTTTTTGATTAACCAAAGAATTTCAAGATTAAATTTTAATAAAATCCAACTGCATTAAAATATTATACAGTAGCTACTAAATGTCCACCCAGAGTCGTACAATATTATTAAATTTAACAGTATCAAGACTTCTAAATTCTGTTTTCACCACAATTTTTTTTATTATTGGTTAATTCCGTTCCTTGGCAAAAAATATAGCGCATATCTTGTTTTTCATGTTAAGAGTATGACATAGATACATACATACATAAATTACATACTTGCTTAATTCTATAACTAAGATTTGGATTTGGAAGATTCTCAGCTTCGAAAAAGCATGAATCTGGTGAAGATACTTTTCATCTGTATCGATAATCTCTTTCTGTCATGTACAGTACTTTATAATAGCCGGAAAAATATAAACAATATAGAATATATAAGACATTGGGGAATAACATGAGGGATAAATAAAAATGAAATTAGCACACCGTAAAAAGTGCAGTAATTATAATTTTCTTTGAACAAATAAATTTGTTACATAAATTATTATTATATATAAGAATAAAAAAACGGAAAAAAACAAAAAAAAAAAAAGAATTACAATTTAAAGCAGTTATATTAATATATTTTAGTGTTATTATAAGAAAATAAATAATAAGTCCTATTTGTAGTAGTTTCTAAAAATAAATGTAAAATTCAGAATAAAACAGGATATAACAGAAAAGAAAAAAACAAAAGATTGTAAAATAGAAAGATAAGACAAAGAAAAAATAACTGAGCCATCTGAAAAAAAAAGAATATGTATGGTGGCGTCTTGAATTAATTAAGCGAAAGAGAAGAGAATGAGTATGTGTACACAGACCTGATGAAAATATACACAGACACACAAATACAAAACATATTAAGATGCCAGTTCATCAGGATTGGGGACAACCATCTCAGGTAGAAAGAGATAGGGTGAAAAAATGAACTATGTTGGTAGAGCGAGAGGGTGTTAAACAAAAGAAGGAAAAACAAAGGAGAACAGAAGTAAGTGAGGAGGAGTCGCTTGCAGTAATAATCATAGACAAGCGTGCGCGTGCGTATGTATGCGCTTACGTATATGAAGTGAGAAAAAGAGAGAGAATAAGTTAGGGAGTTTGAAAGAGGGATGTAAGAAGAGAGAATACGCCCCTTCGTACAGATGCTTGCTAGACTACATTCCATTTTAATAGAATGCAAATTAGTTTATATGAATATTATTATTTCATATATTCATTTAAAAAATAAACTAAATATAAAAAACCACCGCGTCGGGTAGATCTGATGAAATTTCACGTTATTTTATATTAATACGAGCTATTATTTTGTAATTAGTGTTATAATCGTATAACGAACATATTTTTTCCCTGACAGATTAACCATTTATCTTTGTTCTTAATATCTCAATTATTAAATGGTGTTTTCTCTTCTTTTTTTGTTGAATATTTTTGTGATTCTTTATGTTTTATTAATGAAATCATTTCTGTATTAGTTATTTTTCACTTTTGTGGATAAATTCTTATTATTACTATTTATAAAATGTTTCCACATTTTAGTGTTAATTTTATTATTTCTTTGTCATTTAATGGTGAATGCAATTTATTATTACAGAAAATTAGATAGAAAAAAATTCGTTCAGTGCAATCTTAGTTTTATCTTGTTTCCTTTTAAAAGTAGTTAATTTTTCTATTATATGTTTTTAAATTTTTTTCATAAAGATTTTTAAATTACTTTTTACTTCATTTACAAAAATAAATCATGAAAAAGGTATTAGAGAGTAAATTGTGGAGAGAGTAATTGTCTCTTTAATGTATAAACCATATGTGGGTATTAATTTAAAATCCAACAGTCTTCCCTTCTTTTTATAAAATTGTGCACCGACTTGTCTCTTTTTAAAACCATTAGTATTTGCTTTAAAAATCTCTTCGTTTTGTCTATCCACCTCATTTTTGCCACCCCTCTGTAACACAGGAGAGATGATGTTGCACTGTCCCTCAGTTCTGAATATTTCTCAAAAGCCTCTATTTTTTATTTTTCTAGCTTCTTTGTTATCTATGTTTTAGTGCTATGAAGCGGACCGTACTACATAAAAGTATTTTTAATAATCTGTTTCTTACACTAAATCCTTTGCTACAATCGGTTTTCTTTCGTGTATATAAGCTGTTCTAGTTTGTCCGTCTACTTTTGATATCTTACTTTATTAATGCTTTATAATTTTAATATCTGAATAGAAGATTTATCTCGGAACTTATTTCTCAAAAATCATTCAAACCTTTCAACTAGAAATGAGTTGAAATTAACAATTGTGTAGGTCGAAATTTTTTTAGAAGTTTTAGCAACCAAAACGGATGAAACTATCTGGCACGAGTCAAAGGCTAATTTCGATAACCACCTAGCCATCCTCGAGGATAAATAGCATCCCATACCAAATTTAATTGGAAACGTGAGAAATGAAATAATTTCCCTCTTTCCTCATCACTGAGCCGAACATACCCTTGTGCACATCAAAGTGTTAAACCCATCGAAATGCAGGTGATACCTTCCTTGTGTTCTGTACAAAAACTCGATGTAAAATAAATATTAATCTCAGAAAAAGCTGTTAACTAGTACCACTTATACTTCAGCTGCTTTTCATCTATTCATCCATAAGAGAGGCTTGGAACAGTTACGTATAAGTCAGAAATAAATAATACCCCTTTTTGTTGTTAAACAAACTTTTACGTGTTTTTTTTTTTTTTTTTTTTTTTAACTTTCCGATTTTATGTAAAATATCGGTCACATCACATATTTATGTACATAAGTGTGACACAGTTTTTGCTTTTGACGATTTTATCTTAAGTAACAACAGAGTAAGTAATTAAGCCATCAAGCATTTTCAAACCAGACCTTCAAACTTATAAACATTCTAATTTGCCTAAGTTTAATTTATAGATTAAAATATTTTAGACTTCGTTTTTGAAATTTACTTTTCTTTTATTCTTATTTATTGATAGCAAGCCATAAGTAGAGATATCACTTAATCCCTTTATCTTTAGTTGTCTCTCCATTTTCACGCAATAAACTACATAAGAACAAATATACAGACCTATCATAACTGTACTGTGATTAAATATATTTAGAAAATGAAAGTTTGAAACTCCAATTAGTGCCTTGCGTGATTGGAAAACAGCTTTATATATTTTGTTATACGTTTTTATACGGTTTTTTTTTTGTGGCAGTTTAAAGGTATAAAATAGTTTATTTGATTTGAATTTCTGAAAATCTAAATCTTTCAATATCAATAAAAGTAGGAAATTCTTAATTACATTCGTATGAATTTTTTTCATGTTCAAAGCTTACTATTTACCAAACGATCTATTTCAGTGAAATTGAGAGAACTGTCAATATTTTTCTTGGGAACGGGTTTTATTCATGTAGATAACATTTTTGTAGGCTCATTTTAAATAAAGGTAAAACTAAAAAGAGGTAAAATAAAAAGATAGTAAAATCAACTTATAATATACTATTGTTTTAAAAGTAAGTTAATACGTTAGAGTAAATTGTTAATAGTAACTTTTAATTTGACACTGACTTTCAAAAAGTAAAAATTTAAAGAAAAATTGTAAAAAGTATTACTTTTTTATTTTTTAAACTATTTTTTATTGAAAAATTCTTAATATGAATAATATATTACTGAATTATTTTAATAATTGAAATTTCTTTTGCAATATTTTCATTGTTAATGACAAGTGTGTATATACTGTAATCTGTAATGAATATATTTATACAAACTGCATAAATCTGTATTCAAGATAGTCGTTTATTTGCTAATCTATTACTGTAGTTAAATGACGAATAATGGTATTTTAGTTAATTAGGAAATATGGATCTTAAGTAAATGACTTGTTTCCACATTAAAGGGAAGTCCAATAAATTTCAGTACTTTTTAATCTAATTATAATGGGACAACTGTTAACTCTAACAATAATGTTTTGTGAATAAAGCCTGCATTAAGTCAAGAAGTGAAATATTAAATTTCTGAATTACTTTTAATTAAGTTAAATAACACTGGAGGTCATTACACAAAAATAATCATCTATATTTTAAGGTTAATGTTTTGTAGTTAATGATTGCCTAAAGTTTTACGGATCGATGAGGGATTTTAATGAACACTTTGTTTTATTAAACGCATTCAGTTTTAATAGGGGATCAATATAAAAGAATTAATTGCTCACACACACACACACACACACACACCACTCACACACACTTTTGGTCTTGAAATCGTATGAGTTGTTTTATGACCGTGATCATTAGGTTTAAAAAATTTATTGATTTAGAAATGCTTTCTGATTTGTTGAACTCTTGTTAAAATTAACCTTATTATGTTAATGTTTCGTCCCTATAAAAAGGGAACACTGAATCGTATAATGAATGAATGGTTTTGCTTAGAAAAGGATACATTAATTAATTGTTATACATTATTTTTTCCAGTCCTTCTTATGGTTTTAACGCATACATACTATCTGGGTACACCTGACATTATTCACAGTTTCTTTCTCTGAGAATAATGAATGTTCATTGCACATCCAATCCCTGCTGTGATCAAAGTGAAAATATTACTTTAGGGCTAAGAATTATCTGAATTTCTGATTTGATTAACCTGGCATGACTATTCTTGGGAATGGGCGTGTGATATTATCTTGCGTAATATCATTTATAATCATTACGATTGTAGTACTTAGCATTCATTTACTCTTATTATTTGATATTTTGCTCTGTACGTTTAATATCCATAATTACTTTACTGTCCATTCAGGTTTCATGACTTTTAATCTAATTTCTTGTACGAGTTAAATGATGTAAACGAGCTAAATTATATTGATGTAATTACTGATAAGTAATGCTATTTATTGTCTGTTGTTCCTGATGATTATTCCGTGATAATCAGTAGGAAAAATGTTAAATTATAAGGTACCCTACTTCTGACTCAGTAAAAAGAAACACAGCGTGAATCGGAAGTAAAATGCTCGTATTCGGCTCGTATAGGTAATATTTGGAATTTAATGAGTTCTTTCTTTGATAATAAAGTTATACGTATATATATATATAGTAAAGTTATACATATTACGTAATAAAGTTATACGTAATAATGGTTGACATCTGTTGACATTGCATCCTTTTGCGATATGTTGACAATTATATAAGATACTAGCCTGCCCGTCTAGCCAGAACCTGAACCCTCAGGCTTCAGGTGAATCCCATATGAATCCCGAAACCAAATTAGGGACTCCTCGGACCTGCAGGGACCACGGATCCTTACTTTTAATTAATAATGTTATTACAACAATAATAATAATAATAATTAATTTTAATTAATAAATATGCCCTAATCAATATTTAATGTAAAAAACAGGGTGTACATCATTAGTCTTGCTAATTTACAATACGTTCTGAAAGAACCTTTTGTTAAAACCTTTCTTTTCATTTTTTAAATTAACTAATATTTGTTTTGTCATGATTACATTATTAATTATATTTGTTTTTTTTTACATTTCAGGGCTTAGTGATAAAGTTCAGGTCATTCTACAGACTCCTACCAAGAGTGAAATGATTGAAGACGGTACCGATATCGTATTAAAATGTCAAGTTGAAGGGACGGATGAAATCGATATCGAATGGTTTAGGTAAGTAATAATAAGTATAAAAACCTATAATGATTAAAAAAAAAAAATTTATTTCGTTGCCGGTAGTGTTTTTATTATTTAATTATCGTCGAGATAATATTTTACGTCAAAAACATATAAGCGGCTTGTATTTCTTTCTTTATGGGAATTTTTGGACAGATGGTTGCCGTATTTAGTAGCCTAAATTTTGACACCCTACATTCATTAAGGTTTACCTGTAATACGAGCTCATAGTTAAAATACTATTCTGTCCCTCCCTTGTAGAGAACGGTTTTAGTTTCAGCTTATACGAAGGCAATTCATAGATGAGTGGTGTAAATCCGGCTTGTCCAATCACTGATGTAGGTAAACGGAGGGTGGTCTAGCTAGCAAGTTTTACGCGTACGGCTTCTACCGTAAGTTATCCCTTTACTCACGTCCGCTTCTTCGTTTATCTATAAGTGTGTGCGCGCGCGCATGTGTAACTGCGTCTGTAGTAAATAAATGAACGGAACGGTATATCGAAACCATTTACAAAAGAAAATTATTGCAGCCTTTAATAAGTACTGTGTAATAAACAGTACAATTTAATAAATTCCTGGAGTAAAATTCGATTAGCTTATTGCGTAGAATTGATATCTATTTGAAACTATCAGTATTTTATGTAAAAAAAAAAAAAAAAAGGTAATTCAAAATTATTGTAAGAAAATGTATTCCGATTTTAACAAAACGCTGGTTTATATATATGATTATTTTTTTTTATATTATTGTTACTTTTATTAAATTTTAATGAGCTTGCATCACCATTAAATGTAAAAAGGTTTTTGTAATATTATACAATAATACCGTATTCACATGAGAGATATCGTGGTTGCTTAATCATTCCCCTTAAAAAGAATATTCTATGTACCCAAGTACAACATAATACTTTAAAATAGTTCTGTTAGTTTATTGAGATACGATATAGATCTGAGTTGACTTTTGCTTGATAACTGTTATTTTTATTATGCTATTATAAGTTGAATGGTTGTATAAAAAATTAATTTACAATATTTAAATCAAACACTTTCTGTATTAGAAAGATAGCTTCCATTCTTATTGAAAAAATTATTATTATTATTATTATCTTTAAAATTGTTTTAATTTACTTACAATGTCATTGACTCCAGCTGAATTTCTTTGTAATTACTTTTTGTGTCGAAATTTGAATAATATGTGTATTCATCATTTAAAATTAAATTCAAAAATTCTTACAGATTCATTGAAATTTTACTAACGTTCCCTTATGATGCCGTATTACTAAGAAAACAATAAGATTTGTTTACATAGTTTAATTACGTAGGAGATATGAGAAAGGACGTAATAAATTATTATATAATTTTTTATACATAAAATGCAAAATTTAAACATTTCGACAAGTTCCTTTTTATGGTAATTATTTTATTTTTAATGTGTGCTTCTAATGTGGGAAATGTTTTAATAAATGATTTAAACGTCCTTTGGTTTTATTTCTATTGTGAACATTCAGAATGAATTAAATTAAATAATTGCGAAAATACTTTTCCAGTACTACACTGTATTTCAAAATATAATTAAACTAGCATCCCCGTCGCGGCTTCGCCCGCACTATATGGTTATTTGTTGCGTTTCCCATCGCGGTCAGGGGATATTTAACCGGTCATGGCTCGCTTCGCTTGCCTTTCCCGTTTAGCTAGAGGGCTCTGTCCTCATGGCTCGCTTCGCTTGCCTTTCCCGTTTAGCTAGAGGGCTCTGTCTCTTGAACCCCGCTACGTTCATTAAAATCATACTTGTGGGAATAACAATCATATTTAAAAACGAATCCTGTTCAATTTATAACATTATTAAACATTAATTATAACTGGAGTATTCTGTACGGGTAAAGTTGTATTTCGCCCGGTTCTTAGCGTTACCCGACAAACACCACTTCGTTTCTCTTCTTTTTTTTTTATAATTACTTTTATTTTATGTTTTTGTCAAGTAACCGACATATGGAGATTGAGACAGATGCAGCCACTCGCATAATAGAAACAGTAACAGTGGCTGTGTTGGTTGAGCCGCCGCGTCGTACACCGCCGCATCCTTTAAAAAATCGAAATAAAAAAACCGAAAGTGGTTTTTAAATATTTACCTGGAGAGTATTTGCTAGCATTGTTCAAAATGTTTTTACCTTTCTTTACTCCTTTGAAAGTCTAATTTAAAAAATCTAGAAATTGGTTTTAGATATTTATATAAAAGTTACGCACATCGAAAGTCAAGTTGATATCCTCATTTCTTACAGAGAAATTAAAAAAAAAAAAAAAATAGTCGGGTTTTCAGAAAAATCAAAATCAATTTTAACACTTTAAACTCGAATTTCAGAAAAAAAAGAGAAATTAGTCTTTAGATATTCACATGACGGTTACACACACCAAAAATTAAGTAGCGATATCTTCATGTTTTATGGAGAAATAAAAAAAAGTAAATTTTATTGTTACTTCATTTTAATCCTTTTAACTCAGAATTTCAAAAAATTCCTTTCTTAATGTGATTTTATATCGTAAGAACACGTACAGACATCTTCATCAATTTATCTATATTAGTTTTTGCTGGACGTTGATGAATCAGTCAGGACATGTTCTTCTATGTACATAGATATACAAAATGTATTGTTGTAATAAACTTAAAAAGAGTTTTGATGGGAGACTGTATGTCTTTCGTTTGCTACTTTATTCTCATTGGTATCATGTGCTAAAGCGTGCCACTACTTAATAACTACCATCGACGGAGAATTGCTTCCGGTGTTTTTTTAACTTCATTATTTACTAAAAACTGTTTTTCAAATTTGATTGCTTTTATTTTTAAGACACCGGAACGTTCCAGATAATATGGAATCAGCAGGCAGATTGTTGTGTCTTCTTCAGGATTTTACTTTGCTAACGATGATTTTCACTCACTATTAAATAAAACGAACAAAAACGTTTTCTTTTAGATAGATTATTTTTTAGATAGGTAATTTTTTTTTTAGATAGATTAATTTTTTTTAGATTGATAATTTTTCTCATTGATTTAGAATATTTAAAGATTGATCAGAAAATTTACCTAATTTTTTAGAAGATTTAGAAGACTTTTTTTTATCGATAACCTACTTTGAAAAGAGATCAATTTCTTTTTCGATCTGTGAAATAAATATCAATCTCGTCAAAAATGTTACTAAATACTTGATAAATTTCATTGAATTTTAGTTACTTTGCGCTAAACTATATCTTCAAAATAAATGTACTTAATTACATTCCTATTTGTAATTAGGAAATTACTAATAGGAATTGTAATTCCTATTGTAGGAATTTTTTTATATACCATTTATATATTTTTTTTTAATAATTTTAAATAATGCCTGTTTCTGCCTCTGCTACCACGGGCACTTTTCTGCCGACCCACGAATATTTTTTTCTATTTCATATTTTTTTATTCGTATAAACTGTATTCATAAAATATTGTTAGTTAGTTGTTCTAACCGTAACAATTTTAGGTGACCTGACACGAGTTTGTATACCATTCTGAAAAACAACATAAGTTTTGCTTAGCGTAATAAGAATTCCATTTCATTCTTGTTAAAGAAAATTAAAAATTTTTCTATTTCCCACCCTCTGCGTAATTCAGACGAATATACAGTTGCGTCTTAGCAAGCCGAGTGCGACGAAATACAGTCGGTAATCAAGAAATAAGTACACCTTATTTTGTTATGAAAGACTATTTTATGTTCACCATCTCGACCTTATAGGAAAAAAAGCTCTAAAAAAACTGTCAGTCGCGGGACTGGCCAACAGAAATGAAAACTTAAAAAAAATGAGTACCGATCATTGGTTAATATATATTTGATTCTATTGCTGATTCTAATGTATGTGATTATTCATTTAAAAGGACTTAATAGACTACTTAAATCAATTTATAATAACGGTGTAATGGTTAATTAAATAATTTGATAAAAATTAAATTGATTTCTTTATTAAATAAAGGTTAGAAAACATTTACATTTTAATAATGAACTATATTATTTGTTTACAATATATTATTACTTTATATTATTATTTTATTTCTGTAATATTTATATTATTTGTATTATCAGATTCTTCTAAATATGAAAGAATTGGTTTATCATAACTAAAATATGAAATAAATACTCTTGAATGAAATCTATCCAAATACCTTGTAAATTTGCTATGTTATTTTTACACTGAATTTAAACAATTATTTTAAAATTAATTTTAAACAACTTAACCAACACTTCAATAAATAGAGACGCAGCGTAGATATGGTAGCGTATACGTACGTATACGCGACCATATCTACAAAGCAACAGTTCCAGATAACTACAACAGTCTTACTGTACTGTATTAATGCATACGTATATGCGTATCTGTTTACAGAAAGAGAAAGAAAGAATGGGAGAAAGAAAGAGAAGTGGAATCAACGTCTTTACTGTATATTGATGTAAATGTATATGATTAAAATATATTGATTGAAATTGATATGATTGATTGAAGTAGAATAATTATAGAAAAAATTGAGTATTTCTTACTTACTAAGTAAAAATATGAATTAGGCCTAAAAAGAAAAGTCAACACAACATAAAAAATCGTTAAATATTTAAGGATATTTAACAAAATCAAACCAAAATGTATAAACTAGAATTAAAATAAAAAACATTATAAACATAAGATATATATTC
>JAAAKQ030003983.1:0-18786 GCA_010016005.3 Zanna intricata | reverse complement strand
TCGTTCATCTCATCCTCTGAAGATATAACCTAACGGTGGTTCCGGAGGTAAAACAAAAAAAAAAAAAAAAAAAAAACTATCTCCTTCAAATTAGTCCCATTAGGCATTGATACAGCAATACCAGCGTTTTTTGCATTCCACGCATCCCTGGAAGTCTGCAGGTGTAAGTGTTGGAATCACATTCTGCGTTTCTTCCTGAATCTCCTCAATTTTGTTAAAACACAATTGAGATACAAGCCTTTCAATTGAAATTATATTTTCAGAAAGAGAAAAAAGTCACAAGTCACACATGGGAAGGTCAGGCGAATAGGGTGGGTGGGGAATCACTACTGTCTTTTTGGAAGCCAAGAAATTCCAAACGGCTAGCGATGTGTGCATGGGCACATTGTCATAGTGCAGAACCCAGTTGTTGTTACCCCACAGATGTGAACATTTGCGCCTAATGGTTTAACATAACCGCTTCAAAACTTCACAACAGAACATTCCATTGATAGTTTGACCAAGAGGAACAAATTCCTTATGGATAATGCCTTTGATGTCAAAAAAACAATCATCATGGACTTCACATTGCTGGGAACTAGGCGTGCTTTTTTTGCTGCAGTGAACTTGGCAACTTCCATTGCAACGACTGCTGCTTAGTTTCAGGGTTATACCTGTACACCCATGCCTCATCGCCAGTTATGATGTTGGACATGAAGTTAGGGTCATGTCTTGCTGAATTTTTCAATTCACTACAGACAGCTACACAATTTTGTTTCTGGTCGCTGTTCAACAGTCTCTGTACGAATTTTGCAGCAATGCGTCTCATGTTCAAATTGCCCGACAAGATGCATTGCGCGGACCCATATGACATTTGTACGATTGCACAAACATTATGGATTGTTTGTCTATGATCTGCAACAATAGCCTCTCGCACTTTTGCGATGTTTTCCGGTGTTGCGCTTGTTGATGGTTTTCCTGAACGTTCATCGTCATCAACGGTCGTTCGTCCATCTTTGAATCGTTTGTACCACAAAAAAGTTTTTACTCATAGCATTGTCACCAAATGCTTCCACAAGCATTCGATGAGTTTCTGCACCAGTTTTTTTAAGCATGAAGCAAAATTTATTGCAAGTTCTTTGCTCTTTAAAATCTGCCATTTATAACTTTGCTAAAGCACTAAAACACAATGTTACACAACCGCACAAAAGTCAACAATGCAGCCTCTCACCGTCTCAGATGTTGAACACTGATTCACAAAGAGTACTGTTAGCCACATCTAGAGGCAGCAGGTCATACCAGCAATGGTTCGCACGCAAAATTAAAATTTCCCAAACTTTTGGGTAGCATCACATATTTAGATCTAAATATTTGTTGTAACCAAAAAATTATGGATATAACCTACTTTTTATAAGTATTATTATATCTATTTCTGTGTTTCTTATTTGAATTTATCTGATGTTATTTAAAAATTAATTTTAGGTGAGAGTGAATCAGTTACAAGACTACATTCATGTTACCAAATGGCAATGCTCATTAAACTAATGGAAAAATCACCTCCTGAATCATGGGATGTGCCTCAATTGTTTTCTTCAAATATAGGGTAAATTTATCAATTTTGTTTTACTTTCCTTAATAAGCAGTAAATATATTACATTATGTAACTGTTTTTTGCTTGTTAAATTGTATTTTTTTTTTAATTTGTTTAAATATGAAGTTACTGCATAATAATATTAATTTCTGAAATATTACTTTTGAATTATAGAATAAAATTTTTGATATTATTTTACGTGATGTTAACAGAACCTTTAATAAATGTGCTAAATATCAGTTTCTGTTACTATTTTGCAATTTGAGAAGGATTTATAGGACATTATCTCCATCAGCTGTACTATTGACATAATCCTATAAATCTTAATATATTATATGCTGGTGATAGCTCTTTGCTCATTAGATGCTTGGATCCAAACTATATTTATGGTAAATAATTATCTATAATTAAGTAAACATAAAGAATAAAAATGTAAATTTTAGTATGAAAAGGAAACAACTAGTATTATAATACGTAAAATATAACTGTTATTCATATTGTTAAATGGATTAGATATTTTATAAATATGTAAATTAACTAATACCATTTAGCCAATTTTATATTACAAGGTAAAAAATGTTGGTGTGCATGGTTTATTCAGTATTTTTAATTTTTAACATTTTTTAATATCATTATGTAATATGCAGTTTAATTAAATGAATTTAATCGTGACTGAGGATATGGGATCCACAAAAGTATGTTCATGATAAAATTAAGATATTTCTTATCTCAGTGTTACATGCATTATAAACTTAAAGCCAAATTCAACAAAAACAAAGATCACATTTCTTTTTCTTTTCTGAAGAAGAAAGAAAAGGCTCAAATAAAGTCTATAAATTAAAAATTAAAAGACAACCATTAAAATAAGGATTTCCTCCATATGAAAGCAAGATAAGGAGCACCCTGGGTGGTTTTTTTTTTTAACCTCCAGAACCACCGTTAGATATTACATCAGAAGATGAGATGAATGATTTGTAGCGTGTGTGAAAATGCCAGGCCTTCCCAGGATTCAAACCCGAGACCTCTGGATGAAAGGCCGAGATGCTATCACTTGCGACACAAAGGCTCATGGGTGGTTTATATGAACAGAATTTAAAATATCATTTAACAATACAGAGAAATAATATGAATCTTTTAAAGATTAATTTAAATAAAATAATTATTATATATATGTATATAATATTTTTGAATATTTAAATTATTCATAAACATATTGACCATTGTGTTTATAAAAATTAATATCATATGAAATATAAACCACCAAAACACAGTAATTACATAATTTACCTTATTAATTTCCAGTAACTAGTTTGACAGTATCCCGCATTTAGTTTGTATTAAATTCTATATCTATTACATTAAACGGGATTCTATTAATTTTTTTCATTATTTTTGAAATTATATTTTATACTTTGAATAATATCATGAACATATATGTAAATTTTTCCATGCAGTACTGGAATGATATAATCTTTAAAACATATATTTTCCTTTGTTTTAATGTCATTATTGCCTACTGTTAGAGAGTAATTTTATTATGTTTAATTAAATCATCTTCAAATGAGATCGATCGGCTCTTTCATCATTTTATATTTTTGTTTATAAATTTAATATTCTTTGAGTGTATTCATTTTTTATCATTATTAAAAACTTCTAAAATCTCTAAATATTTTTATAATCAGTAATGCTATATTTTTATTCTAATAGATAGTCAGCTACATTAGATATACCTCTTTTTTTTTCTTTTTATTTGCTGTGTAATGTTCTGTAAATTTTTTTTAATGATTTATTGGTTTTAACAATATAAATATTGATATTCATTGCATGTAGCTTTGTATATTCCTCTCAATTATTTTTATTTTTTAATTATTTTATAATGCGATTATTTGGTTTATGTACTTTTTTATATTTATTTTTATCATATACGTTAATAATTTTTTCTATATTATTTATTTTGGTAATTTTATTTTAGATATAAACTATGTTATTAATCTTGATATATATTTTTTTTTTGTAGTAAAATTAACTTACTATTTTTTTTATGTTTTATATAAATTTTTTTCTGAAATTTCATCACCAAAACCATTAATTATTGCTATTTCTTTTATTTCATATATTTCTTTTTTGAGTGTATTTTTATTGTTTTTTGTATAACGAATAGGTCTAAAAGTTATCTTAATATGTATTAAAATTTTCTTATCACTGGTGGTTAGTATTTAAATATATTTAATATTATTTTTTTTGTGTTTTCTATAAACTAATATTTCTATTATATTGTTTATATTTATCTTGACTTCAATAACTAAAAAATGTGTTATTTTCTATTTTGTATGTAAATTTAAAATTCTTATTATAATTGTTAAGTTTATTTAAAATGATCAAATGTTTATAAAAAAAAATAGTTGTATATTATTAGATAACTCAACTTTAAATAACAAACATTTGAGTTAGAGGTTACATCATTCCACTAATGGACAGCAAAATTTACATATGCATTCATAATAAATACCATTAAAAAAAAAATTTTAAGAATTATTTATAATGTAATTATAGAATACAACACCACTCCAACTGAAGATGCAAGATCTTTTGAAAATCGATTCTTGAAAATTAATGTGGTAGGTTACCTAATTACTTTACTGTGTTTTGGTGGTTTATATTTTATATAATATTAAATTCTATGAACATAGAGATAAATATGTTAATGAATGATTTGAATTTTCAAAATGTAATATTTATATATATTAACATTTCTATTAAATAAATCACTTAATACAGAATATTGAGATAAAACATATCGTACCTTAATTTCTCATGAAAGTATTTTCACAGGATCCCACAAAAACTTGTTTTTGCTTGGTTAGCACTCATAGTTACTTAACTGTAATTAATCTTTTTAAGATTCATACTATTGCTCTGTACTATTAAATTATATTTTAAATTCAGTTAAATAAAACGATGAACTATTAAATAAAATGTAAGAATTACTACATGGAGTTCTGAGTCAGTCAGCAACGAATCCGGACGCCATTGTGCCAGCTGGTGGTGATTAAATGCTTTAAAGAGTGTTTTCTTTTTATATAGTACCATATTGTGTTATAAAATTAAAATATACTGTTTAAAGATTGTCTGTGCTATTAGGCAGGTAAATCTGTTGAAAAACTAAAAAGTTACAGTGAATAATACAAGTCGCATGGTGGGCAACTTTGCAGGTTAGTTGTTAAGTATTACATATAAACTACATATTACATATAAACTGTTGATTTATTTATTTAATTATCTTTTATTGTGTCTTTATACTGATTTACACTTTGTTAAGAATATTATATAGTATAATAAGTAAGATATAATAACTACAAGCATGCGGGTTAACCTATAATAACCACGTGCTTTTAGGCAGCAGAAAATAGTTCCGGCTGTAACAGTAGTACCAACCACCTGGTTGGTACTATCGTAAATTTTCCCCCCCGGAAAATTTTCAAAATCTGAGTACCCTCTCCCTACATTTTGTTCCTTTTGTCCCCCTAATACCTCCTCACCTATTACTTTCATCACCCTCCCCTAACCCTAGTTATGGGGTGATTAGTCAGTTGGGATGACATGGAGGAGGAATTGGCATGCCAGTCCCCTTCGATTGAATTAGTTGAAGCAGAGGCGGCACAGAAAAGGGGTGCCGACCGCATAGCAGATATGTACAGGGACCTGGAGACCCAGGAACCCTGCAATAAGAGCAAAGAAGGGCCTACAGAAACCAAAGAAACTGGTACCAAAAACAAAAAGGTGCTAAAAAGCAGAGAAAAATGAGCACTAGTTCAGAAACAAGTGAAGAGGACCAGCATGAAGCCTTGACGCAAGCAATAAGACACCTGGTCGAGACCTGTGGAAAGCAAAAACCCAAGAAAAATGTCCTGGAGGTGGTTGAAAATGTCGCGCGCCTAGCAAAGGGATATAAGAAACCAGCAAGTCAAAACAAAGAAGAACCAATCAAGACTGAGAGCAAAGACGCTCACGTACAGACTGAGGACAGTGAAACTGTCGATGTACTGAAACATCTGGATGCCGGTATCCTGGAGAGTTTCAAAGGGGTACTGGATAAAAAATAGCCAGCTCAAGCCTTTGCTAAGACCAAGCAAGTTAGAGGCCTGCCGCCACCTAACGTTAAGACTGGAAGAGTTTATGTCATGGACGTCAAACATCCTGACAAAAAAGCACTGAGTGAACACCTGCAGAAAAATGCACCTGGTCTCAATACCTGCCTGCAGAACACTGATACCATCCCGGGCTCTGCGGCGAGGGACATTACGGGTATTGCAATGCTTGAAGAGGACGTGGAGGAACAGCAATTCCGCCTTAACTGCAATTATGCTGTCATGGTAGATAGTCAAACAGCATCTGATGTTATCACAAGCCAAGACGTATAAGAAAGAAATGGCAATCGTTTGCCTACAGAGCCATCTGGTGGACGTCGTCAGGAAAACGGTGGAGTACTGGGCGAGGAACGAGAATCGTGATGTCACGGTGTACGATGTCACGGTTTGACTCGAAGATGAGGCAGATCCCAGCCCTGAAGACCTCGACTGTAATTTCAGCAACAAGGAACATCTTATGCTGACCTGTTTAGAAAGGTTAAGAAGACGATCGGCAGCAACTTGGCTGACAGCATTGTGTCAGTCAGGAAGGGCAAGAATGAAACCGTCGAGGTCAGGGTGAGGAGGCTGGGACGGCGATACCAAGCCTAAAAAAACGTGTAAGGGCTGCCGCTGTAAGTCAAAGTAAAGTCTAAGTCAAAGTAGAGGATAAGAACCGAACCTCGAAGCACGCAGTTGTGCACATAAAAGGATTAGACGTGGAGGTCCAGAAGGAGGAAATAGTTGCAGCAGTGAACAAGACGTTGGGTCAGGAAGCGGAAGTCGAAATCACTTACCTAGTAAGACGAATTCGTGGTCATTAGCACGTACATCTCCCCTAACTGTGGTATGGAAGAGTTTCTGGACTTTTTAACGAGATTGGAACAGTGCATCAGAGGCTACAGGAAACTGATTGTCTTGACCGGTGACTTCAACGCCGAATGCTGGGAGTTAGTAGGAAGGAGATCCACAGTTAAGGGGCCCTGCTGTCCTCGCGACAAATGGTAGTGATCAACACACCGATGGAACCAACCTACATTGGAAGAGGAGAGGGGTCGGTCCTGGATGTCACTGCTGTCTCGGAAAGCTTGACGAGACGAATTGAACATTGGCAAGTTCTGCAGGAAGAGTTCGGCAGTGACCATCGGCGGTAGAATTCTCCATTACTACCGATTACGTGAGGCTGCGGGGAGACCCTCCCCGATGGAAAACCAGTATCTCTGCAGCTTCAAGAATTGCATATTATGTAGCTGAGTTGATGGGACCAGAACAACCGCCTAGGCCAGAACGTCTGATGACCGCCCTTGTGAAGAAGTGCCGGTTGGAGTCAAGTAGAAGAAACAACAGAAAAAATCCAGTTTACTGGTGGTCAGAGAGAATAGCCATGCTGAGGACTGCTGCGTTGCACAAACACAGAGTCATGATGAGAGCTAGAAGAAGAGGAGCGAGCGGACAACCTGTCTGACCTAGAGGCAGACTTCAAGGCGGCCAAGAGGTCCCTCAAAGAAGATATAAAGGAAGCCAAGAGATCAGCATGGAAAGATTTGATCGCAGAGCTGGACTCCAACCCCTGGGGTAAAGCCTACCAGATCATCACCAAACCGTTTGGCAGGCGGCTCCCCAGGCTCTCACGTTCCCAGACGCTTCGAGCCACACGTGCCCTCTTCATCGTCTTGGAGGAAGACTGGGAAGAGTGGAGGGAGAAGCTCCAAGATTCTCCATTGAAGAGTTGCAATGGGCGGTTGCTAGGGCCAGCATCAACAAGAGCCCTGGCCCCGATGGTGTCCCTGGCTTGGTGGTGCGCAGCCTGGCGGACCGTCATCCTTGGCTGGTCCTTGATGTTGTCAATGAACGGCGGACTTTCCGGAATGCTGGAAGCAAGCTCGACTGGTTTTACTACCCAAGACGGTACCGAACAGAGACATGACATTTAGACCCTTATGTCTCATAAATACAATGGGCAAGATCTACGAACGCATGCTTGCTGAGAGGATCCAACTTGAACTAGAGGCGACGGAAGGACTCTCAGTAAGCCAATACGGATTCCAGAGGGGTAAGTCGGTGGTAGATGCCATAATGCGAGTCAAGGACTGGATCACCATCACAGCTGCGGGAACACAGCGGACAAGATAGATACCGCTGCTCGTCCTTCTAGACGTCAAGAATGCTTTCAATAGCGTTCCTTGGAAGGCGATATTTGATGCACTGCGTGCCAGGGGGTTGAGCAACTACCTTCTGGCCGCAATAAACAACTATTTGCACAACAGGTCCTTATCTGCTGACACGGAAGAGGCCCCTGTTGAATTCAACATGCAGGGGGGTGTGCCACAGGGCTCAGTTCTAGGACCACCGCTGTGGAACATTGCATATGACGATGTGCTGCGACTAGACTATCCTGATAACGTGCAGCCGATTGCATATGCAGATGATCTTGCCCTGATGATATCTAGACGTACAGAAGGAGAAACCGAGCAAGCCGCTAAGCAAGCGGCGGAACTAGTGAGTGGCTGGCTTCTTCGACTGGCGTCGCAGAAGACTGCGTTGGTCCCAATTGTGGGCCGGCGGCGCCTGAGAAGACTGAGGATCCGGGTCGACAACCACACCATCGAGGAAAGCAGAAGTATCAAGTACCGTGGGGTGTGGTTTGATCGGTCTGGAAGGTATCTGGAATGGCAGAAAGTGTGATAGCGAATCTGGGGAAAGTTCTGCGCGCCAAAGAGGGGCCAAGGGCAAGCAAGAGGAGGCAGCTGCTTTCTGTTGCTTCTTCAGTTGTCCTGTAGGCGGTGCCGGTATGGAGAGAGGCACTGGAGGTATAAAGGAACGTCAACAGACTGGCATCTCTCCATCGCAGAATAACGATAAAGATCACATCGGCTTACCGGACCGTATCGGGAGATGCGGAGGAGATCATTGCGGGCGTTCCACCAATTCATCTACATGCGGCTGAATTATCCAGAAAGTTTGGAAGAATGACGAATACAGAAGCCAAAGTGTTACTCCTGGCAGAATGGCAGGACTCTTGGGAACACTCAATTAAGGGGGCCTGGATGCAAAGGTAGATTCCTAGAATCGAACTGTGGTTCCAGAGGGGGTTTGGTGAGGTTGACAATTACCTCACACAGCTCCTGACAGGCCATGGCGGGTTTGGGTCATACCTGTTCCAGATAAGAAGAGAACCAACCTGCTTTCACTGTGAGAATGAAGACACTGCAGAGCACACATTCTTCCAGTGCCATAGATGGGAGGGGCTGAGAAGGCAAGCCGGCCTGACTTGGCTCTCCCCGGAAACACTGGTTGAGTACATGCTCCGAGGAAGAAGACAGTGGGAAGAGGTTGCCACCCTGACAAGGAAGATACTATAACTGAAGGAACGCGAAGCTGCACAGTGGGTGCCCGACTAGGATGGAAGCAGCAGAGTGGAACTGTATAATTATTTTTCGTTTCTGTGTAACATATTATTTATGTGATTTTTCTTTATTATTGATACCTGATGTGACTAATTTTGTATACTGATTGTTTAATATTGTTTTGATTCTATGTATTATAATTTGATGTGTTCAAGTATGTACTGATAACACCAGCTGGCACAAGGTGGTACATGGCGTTAATCTCACCTTGTGATACCAGGTAATCCAGAAAGGGTGAATATGACACCCTTATCCTATAGTTATAATTAAAAAAAAAATTGAAGGTTTCAGGCATAAGGTAGGTTTAAGTTAGTTGTTAGGAAGAGGGGTAACAGGAGGAAGTTAGTTTAAGTTCTAGAGTAATTAGAGGGTGTAACAGCACATTACTGTGGGATAAAAAAAAATTTTTTTAAATAAATAAATAAACGAAACATGGCGACGAATAGGCAGCCTGTTTGCAGAGGATGCTTTGGTCCAGGACACAAGCAAGACTGTACTGGATCGGATTATTTCTGATGAAGCATTCGGGCCCCTCTTAGGTTTGAGAGGTCGCGTGCAGGTGGAGGAGCGGCACTCGTGCATTTTTGAATGCGCATGCTCCCCCTTTAGGTCAGGTGTAGGACGGGAAGGGCAGCCTTTTGTCGGCTTCCCACAAGCAGGGAGTCGCCGTGCTCTAAGGATGCCAAGAGGACCCCAAATGGGGGCTCCACTGCACGAGCCCAAACGGGAAGGATAGCAGGCAGGGGTAATCTGCTGCCAGACATCCAGAGCTGGCTGATGTTATGCCGAGAGACGATTCCAGCCGCCCTTGGGAGGGGAAGGGGGAGCTATTTTAGTGGGTAAGAGCCCCACACTGTCATCTGTGCGGGCAGATGTCAGCTGGTAGAGCTTTTTCCTCCTCCTACGCAAAACAAAACAAAAAAAAAAGAATTATTACATAAATCTTAAAAAGATTAATTTCAGTGAAGTAGTTGTGAATGTTAACAAAGCAAAAACAAGCTTTTGCAGGATTCCACAAAAGTACTTCATTATATATATATAAATATTTACATGTATATGTTGTACTGTAGTAATATTGTTGTAATCGTTAATGTGATATTTATTTTCTGACTTTATAAATATGTTTATTGGATGCTTTTTTATGAACTTAGGAAATTAATTATCTGTATGGGTCGTTCAGCAACTGTAAACTGGCACTGTAGAACACCTCTTGAAGGTTGGGGACCTCCTGATCCTGGACCACCTCCAGTACTGTCACCACATCTTTTGCAAGATATTGAAATTCTTAATTTAGTTGTTTTTCGGTAAGTTTTTCTATAGGTTTACTTATTTTTTTACATATCATTGTTAGAAAATTATATACTAGCAATTTTTGTTATACTTGATGTGGAATACACAGACTATATTTCACTTTTAATGCAAGGGTATAACATCTAAAAAAAATTGATTTTTAGACCAAATACTACTGCAAACAGTAATGTCTATTTTATGCAAGACTATTATATAATTGTTTAAGTAGGCTTTATTGTTTTGTGCAGAGAATAGTACTGAATCTAAAACTCATGTGGTTGTTTAGTCGATGTTTTAACTTCATAAATGTTTATCATTCACTTTTTTGTGCTATCTCATTTACCAATGTTTAAAGTTTAAAAAAAAAATTATTCATCGTATGTTGATTTCAATTAATTCTGTGATTCTGCTAATTAAGAAATGTTTTATATATTGGAAATGTGTTTATTGATGAATGTATTATATCTAATAAAATAATGAATACAATGAATTGCATATAAAAACATGCATTTCAGTTCCTTTTTGTATACAAGGTGAGTAACTTATAACCAAACCACTACAGACTAAACACAGTTGTGATGTGCAACATTTTGTAAATGAAATTAAAAAATTAAGACTTAAATTTTATTTACATCACCTGAATTTTTCATATTTATCATATTTTTACAAAAGATGTTCAAAGTAAACACTTTGTACAGTGATATATTTTTATGCTTGAATAAAACATATTAAGAATCATCTGATTCAAATTGTTATCAGTGACATCAGTTTTTTTCTCAGTGTTAAATTCATCAATAGTGTTGGGATTTTATTGAAAAACTCTTAATTCTTCAAACAGCCCCAAAAGAAAAATTCTAAATAGGCAAAGCTGGAGAACATGAAGGTTACATCACCCTCTGCTGACTGTTCATTCTTTTGTAAAAGCTGCATGAAGTGTGCTATTGAATCATTTGATATGTAACAGTTTACTCTGTCTTGTTGGAAGAAACCATACTTTTTCACAATCTGTAATATAGTACAGAATTCTTAAAAGATTTTACAACACATTTCTGTATTGACACTCTGGTCGAAAAATGCTGGTCCCACTGTATGATTACCAGAAAGTGCTACCATTTTCTTATCGTAAAGTGGATGTTCAAACATCTGGTGAGCATATGATGACTTTCAGTCATCCTTCTAATATCTAGTGTTGTGTGAATTAACTTGCTGAGATAAATGAAACCATACCCTTATCTGTCATGTCATACAGCATAAAAAACAGTTTGAAATTTAAATCATGAAGAATATTACAGCAGGTTGTGAACAAGGACTGTTCAGAAAATAAACTAACTTTATTATTTTAATCTTTATTAATTTTACAGATTATAGCCTTTGTCCCCTTCAAAATACTCCTCTCTCGTATTCACATACTTTTCCCAGTGGTATTTCCACTTCATAAAACAGTCCGGATAACTTCATCTGAAATGGCCTGTAATGTCTGTGATGAATTTGCTTTAATGTCATCAATAGTCTCAGAACACTGTCCTTTCATCACTGATTTTAATTTCTGAAGTAAGAAAAAATCCCAAGTAGCCAGGTCTAGCGAGTAGGGAGGCTGAGGGAGATCAGTCATCTGATTTTTAGCACAAAACTGATGAATTGACAAAGCTGAGTGTGGAGGCGGATTGTTGTGGTGAAGGAATCATGAGTTGTCACACCACAATGCTGGTATCCTTTTGTGATTTTTTCATGTAACCGTTGTAAAATACCTTGATAGTACACACAGCTCACTGTTTTACTTAGAGGCAAGAATTCAAAATACACAATTCTATTAAAATTGAAAAAACAGAGACCATCACTTTGACATTAGATTGAGACTAATGTGTTTTCTTGAGGTGTGGAGATCCTTTGCCAATCCATTGTGATGATTGAACTTTTGTCTCAATGTCATAGCCTTAACCCAGCTTTTGTCTCCCGTTATGATCCATTGCATGAATGTTAAATTGTCATTGGCTTGTTCAAGAAGTCGTCAAACGTTCACTTGATGTCCTTTTATCTGTTTATTCACCAAACGAGGAACAAGCTTTGCTGCAATTCGATGCTGTTCAATTTTTCAGTCAAAATGTTATGGTATGATCCAGTTGAGCTACTAACCTCTTTATGTTATCTGACAGTCAATCAGCATTTGCACATACCAGATTATTGATGTTCTGAACTTGGATGTCATCAATTGAATCGAAGGCCTTCGTGGTTGAGGGTCATCTTCAATCGACTGATGACCACTTTTAAATTGTGAAAACCATTCGTAACATTGTATACGACCCAGAGCATCACATCTGTAAGCTTGTTTCAGAAGCTGAAATGTTTCTATGAAGGTTTACCCCAATGTCCACAAAATTTTCTGTTGTGTCTTTGCTCCTGAAAATCACAAATTACAATTGTAGTGGTTATTGCATATTACTATTTATAGTAGCAAAAATTGCTACCAACTCAAAAACTAAATGAGATATCAACAATCCAGGAAGATGTGGCTACAAAGGAGGTAATGTGGAATATAGTGCTGCCAACAGCACTTCACTAATCTCTGTGTGTAATTAAAAATGTTTGGTTACTTATTGAAACAGACCACGTATTTTACATGACTTTGTTGTAGTAACGTAGTATATAAGTTTTCTTTGGACTATCAGAAATTCATTGAATATCAGCTGTGATCTCTAGAGTCCTAATTCTTCTAGTTTCCTTTGTAATTTTGCATTTGAAACCAATTCGATTGTATGTAATTTTTAACAAAGTTGTGTATGCTACTCTTTACTCAGATACTGCCATTAAAATGTTTTTTGCGAGTATTTGACATGTTTCTTGAAAGGATCTGTAACTCACTTAAGCTTCTACTATAAAAAACCTTTCCTTGATTGAATAAGCCATTTTAAAAAAACTAACTGAAGAACAAAGTTATACTGCATTGAAGCACGAACAATTTACAACTGACAACAGTAAATAAGAGTAGTAATATATAAAAGCAATAGTAGCACTAGTTAGTAGTAGCAACAGTAAATAATAAGTAGATAAAATTTTAAAGATAATACTCATGTAATTGCAGTCATCTCAGTTTAGTTACTTACCTATTATATGTAGGTAGAAACAATACAGTTTTAGTTTTATTTCTTGTTTCCATTCTTAACTTACATGTGTAAAGGTACATTCTTGCCTAATTATATTTATATATATAAAAAAACAGAAGCATCATCTATATGATTAAAAGACAATATTTGTTTCATGTGTGCCTTGATAATTCAAAAACTACTAAACCAATTTCACTGAAAATTTCACAATTTATTATTATTTGACCCAGGAGTGTTTACAAGTTATTAGTTCCATAATATTATAATAATTTTATGTTTAATCACATAATAACTGTCTTGAGGAAGTCGATATTGACATAGGCAACGATTGATGTAGACAATGATAACCAATATAGACGATATCTTTTGATATTAACTTTAGTAAAAAAAATTTTAAGTTATTTATTTGTACTTCTTTTTTTATGATTTACATAGTAGTGAGGTTGGTAAGGTTTGAACTGTGGTCGACCTGAGATTGTACAAGACTACACTTCATTCACATTCATACACATCATCCTCATTCATCCTCTGAAGTAATACCTTATGGTAGTTCTGGAGGCTAAACAGATAAAGAGAGAACTGTGGTAAACATTCTGGCCATAGTGATAAAATTCACTCAAAGCATTGCCAGATCCACTAGTATATAAATATATGGTATTCATATTTGGTTTTAGATATCAAAACATACAGAATTATTAATGTAAGATTAAGTAAACAAGATTTCTATTATAATATATAGATATCTATTATATTATAGAGACTATAGAGCAAAGATATCTATTAATCTTATTTTATATATGATCTTAAATTTTGATCTTATTTATATATGTGGTATGAGGTAAATCGCAAATCTTGATAATTCACCTATTTTTATATAATGAGTGCAGTAGATTCTTCATTTTTAAAGATTAAATTTATTTTTAAAAAGTAACTTAAAAAACATATGTTTCTATATACATCATCAATTATAATAATAAAAAAAAAAAGCAGAATAGATATTTCTTAAAAAATGGTAATTACAAGCCTGTCAGTAAAATTATTAAAAATAATATGTGCAAACTAGGATATGTTGTTATTAAAACATATATAATTGCAATTACATAATCATTTAAATAACAGTTTAACCTATCATTATCAGATTGCAATATTTCATTAATTGTTTTTGAATTTTACTTTTTATTATTTTTTATTATAAAATATTCAAATTCTTGCAGCTTTTTAAATTAATTTTGTAAAACTTTCTTTTATATACTCGTAATTATGAGAGTTCTACCTTGCTATATGTGTTCATAACTAGTCATCTAATTCATAGGAAAGTCTTTACATGGATCCAAGAGAAGAAATAGCACATCCTAATGTGCTAAATGACAGGTGGGTTACCAAAGTATTGCAATGAAAGAAATCTTGAATTTTCTAACAGTCTAAATTAAGAATATTAACCAAAAAAAAGTAAAAAAGTCTATTTTTATAGAATGTCGTGTCTTGGTTGGACATCTCGTCAACAATTTGAAGAGTCTTGGATGACCTTATTGAGTGTTGTGCGAGCCAACTCCCCATTAGATCAGATAGAACCCGACCAAGCAGCTAGCATAATCCAGGTATTGTATTGAGTTTCGTCTCTAAATATTTAAATGAAATGGTGCGTCAAGGAAATGGGAAATTTTTAAAATTGAATGTTTTTCTTTTGAAAAAAGTTGTATTAAATATATTTATAGAATTTAAATAGAAAAAAAGTCATGCCATTTACGAGAACATACACAAAATTTATTTTTTGAAGATCTCATCTTGCAGATGAGTTCCATCTTTGCATACACATTCCTGAAATTCTGTAGTGAAATTTGCATGGTTCAGCACAAAATTTTAACAGGAATTTCTGCAATTGGTGTTCAGATCTTGGCCTTTATTTCGGTTGTAGCGATTGACTTCTATGTGCTTAATAAAATGACCCTACAAGAAAAAGATTGCACTCTGACAAATCAGGAAACTTGGACGCTGTGGAATATCATGTTTTCTCAAAATTATATGGTTGCCAAGTAGTTGGTATATAGCAGCTATCAACATTTATGCTGTGTATATGTTGATCCATCTTGTTAAAACCAAGTGCTATTAATAATTAGTGGAAAAGTCTATATTTTTTGTGCGCAAAGTTTTTCAGCATGACGATGTATCAGTATAATGCGATTGCATTCAAGAGACCAAAATCATTTAAAAAAATAAAATAAAGGTCTGTTGTACCATACAATGATAGCACATTGCACAGTAATCTTATTGTTGTGATGGTGCGTTAAATGATAATTTGGTTTCAATTCCCGGATCATCTGCAACTTGTACAGATGGTAAAGTAAGTTCTGCAATGGTATAGTTCTAGCACTTGAATTGTGCAACTGCAACAAACTGTTTGATGATGAATTGAAGGGAGTAAGCTTCTTATGGCAACAGTTTTAATATTCTTGAACAGTTTTAGTATTATCTGGTATGTAAAAGGTTCATACACGACCTGGACATATTTTTTTACTTCCTTATACGAAATAAAGGAAATATTGTAATCATGAAAAATGTTGGAATGAAAATATCCATTTTGACCATCCCTGAGTACATCGTGACTAGTTTCGATGTGACATCTGTACATATGTATGTATCTAGCAAAATTCAAAAATAATTAGCCATAGGATGTTGAAGTGTTGGATTTAGGTCTGTTGTAATATCTAGCTGTGCCCCCTTTTGATTGCAATCGACTGGACCAACAGTGTCCAAAAAAGTCCAAAATCAAAAATTTAGATTTTGAACTTTTTCTTAACTGCAATAATAAGCCCTCTTATTGAGAGCTTTTCAGCAATATATCATAAGTGGTATTACTTTAGTTATTAGTGAAATAATATTTCACGTACTTTGCATCTTATTCAAAAATGTTTACAGAGGTTAATTATTATTAATAGATCAATATATTTAAATTTTTAAAAAAATAAAAAAAATATATGTATATGAAGTTGGATTTGAACTGATGTGTGCATAGTTACAGATCCAACACATCTCACTTACACCACAAAACTACTTGTGTACATGAAACAAAATTAATATAAAATGCATTGCGGTGATGTCCACAGCAATGCAGTTGTATAATTGTCCACTTTATTAAAGAACTGGAGGATCATATTTCACTTTCAAATGAAATAAGTTTAAATGAAGTGGAGCAAAGGATTAATATATATAATTTAATAAGCCTCTAAGGAGATCATGTAGTGTCCACATCAAATTTTGTTTTCATTGAAGAACTGCTTCTCTCATAGTAACGTATTCATGTGGTAGTTGCATATGCTAACAGTAGTCATGGCATTTTAAGTTTAACTGGTGATGAAAATTTCTGTGCATGGTCTCCACACTGTCATTATCTTTTTAAATGTTTTGATGGTGAAAGCACATTGTGCATCACTCAAAATATCTATGATGACTAAATGGCAAGCTGGTGTAAGCTGGCTTCTGTAAGTTAATCAGTGCTGACACTTGCACAGACTTACAAAAGAAATTTCAAAATTCCCATTTCCTTGAATCATCTCATGTAATTAGTAATTTAATGGTACCGAGTTATAATAAAAAGAAAAATTTGTCATTCATTGAAACTGTATGTTTTAGAAATTATTCATCTTGTATAATGTACTGTCTAGAATGCAAAATTTTCTTATTTTATTTCTGACTAGAAATTGATGATATATTGACTAATTGACTCATTGACTATATATTGATATAATTGACTCATATATTCATACAAACAAGCTGATATGATATCTCCATTAAGACAAATTTGTCCTTATCACCTTATGTGACGATAGGTTTGACATCAAAGTTTAATTCAAGAATAATAAAAGTTGAACAGTATGAGCATCACTCAAATGTTATTAGCCATTGGAAAGTTACTAAAAGATATACTTTTTATTGCTGCTGATCTCTATTAGTACTTTTTGAAATGGGGTTGAATGCTTATCCATTATTAATAAAATTCTAAAATGTAGAGCATCAATTGAGTTTTAAATCCCTGAAAAGATACTAATAAGATGCAATCATATTGTTTCTGTTAACAGTAATCAAACTGTTGATCAACAATCAATGAATTAATTGGGTTTCAGAATTTCATAAATGTGAAGTAGGTTGAGTGAAAATATGTGAAGCTTGCAGAGGAAGTTTCTATGAATATGATTTGAAAGATTAGAACTCAATAAATTAATTAAACATCTTGATTGAATCATTCAAAGATCCATTTTTAGTCCTTGATGCAACTATAAACATTGGTTTTTTCAAGTTAAGAAATCCATAAGATAATATTGCAGCTAATTTGCCTTTAGTCTAACAATAACTTTAGACCATTCATGCCCAAGCAATACTAAATGTTCTTGGAAAAAGAAAAAAGTGAATTTTGATTTTCTTCCAAATCCAATATATAGATTCAGTTTGGCACCAAGGTATTTCATAACTTTAAAAGGTTCTTTCTTTATTTCAAAGATGATGAAATAAAGCGAAATAAACCTATCAAGAATATGTCACCTTAATTTTTCTCTTTATATCATGAAAAGTTGTTCACATATAGGGAAAAATATATGTAATTAAATTGCGACTCTTGTTGAAAACTGTGAGGAATGTCTAGAAAACAAATTCTATCAGGTTATTAAAAATATATTCAATGAATTTCATTTTAAGACTTATATGTTTATTGGATTCTATAAATTCTACAAACTTTAAAATATAACATAAAATGTTTATACCATTACCTTAGAAATTACATCACCCGTCATTACCTATTTTGAATTCTATTTTGTATTTCATCAGTCATCAAAGTGCTGACTGTTTAATAACATCTTGAGGTTTAAGAAGTAGGTAAATGGCAAGTAAGAGCCGAGTAATTCTGTTATTACTATCTGTTTCTTTGGATGAGTATTTTATTACAACTGCTTATTGCAAACCGAGCATTATAATGAAGCAAAAGAATGCCAAAAGCAAACACCCTGTCTTTTTTACAGATGGCAATTAGGTTTTCAACTTTCATTGTAAAGAAAAGAATCTTTTGCTGAGCCTACAAGTAAAAATTGCTCTGGTTTACATTTCCTAAATATGGTATATATATATATATATGATCATGATCTTTGATATTGAGAACTGTTTGCATTTTTTTTTGCTGTACCTAAATGATGTTCTTTGGCTGTTAGTCTTACATCAATCGAAATGTTTTTTAACCTCCGGAACCACCGTTAAGGTACATCTTCAGAGGATGAGATGAATGAATTGTAGCGTGTGTGAAAAAT
>JAAAKQ030003961.1:0-13325 GCA_010016005.3 Zanna intricata | reverse complement strand
TCAGAAATTCTAAACCTGAAACATAACATTTTTAATATCTTATCTAAAATGTGTCTTGTAGCTCTTGTGGTCATCTTTGGTGTTATTTTTCTTTATTTCGTATAAGAGTATATCAGTGTTTTTTTACCATATGTTTGCTAGGTGTTTATATTGTGCTCTGTTAAGTTTGTAGGTCATACTTCTGAAAGCGGATAGTTTATGTGAGGTGAAATGGTTTGAAATGTGAATGAGCATATGTTTGTCATAGGTATCCTAGTATAATTGAATCAGTTTATCTGTGTAAATTTCTACCTATGCATGTTGAATTTTTATGGAGTTTAATACTGATTTCTTTTTATGTCTATAAAAACATATTAGCCTTACCTTTGGATTGGAGGATTATGCCTGGTCGTCATCCTCATAAGCTTTTTAGCCTCTAATTTTCCCTGTTGTGTGAACTCATAAGTAGAAAACAGTCCTTTGATCATATTATAGCCAAAGTTTGTACGGTTTTAAGCTCCAATAAGTATACTAATGCTGCACTAATAATTATAAAGAACAAGTGTTCCCATAATTTGAGGCAGAACCACGGGTAACAATTCCCATGCACCTATCAGAAATAAAATTATTGAAGGATTAGGAACAGTGGATTCTATAATAATGGGATCATGAACTACAGAAGAGTACTTATGATCAGAGTAGTTAACCATATTTTGCTCAGGATTCAACTTTGTCTTAAGATATCTGACATTTTTTTTAATATTACTATGTTTTAATTTTATTTTAAATAAGGAATATAATTCTATTTGGTTTAAAATAAATTTTTATCTATTTGCATTTAACCCTGAGTTTATTGAACACAGGTGAATTGTTATTGTATCTACCACCTTTGAACTCATGAGTACATCTTGGAATGATGTCTTAATGAGTCTGTAAATTTGTTACAGTGCAGAATCATCAAAATTGTATTAGTACTACTAAATTCTATTTAACAGTTTACTTCAGAACACTCGGATATTAAATTTGTAACTTACTGCTTTAGACAAAATTATAATTGGCAGTTAAAATGCAAAAATTTTTGTACATGAGGTTATACATTATTTAATTATGTATAGTAATGATAACCTAAAATGTTTGGATATAAAAATACAGAGATGTTATAAATTTCAAACAGATTTATTTAATGAACAAAATTAATTGTATTCAAGCTATTGTTTTTATCCCATTCCACACTGACTGTACCTAATCAGACTTTATCCCAAATATACAACTACCTGTTGTAGGAAGGCATTCTATGGAGTAAAAGCAATTTTTTCCAATTAAAAACAACTTTTTTAAAGTTTTGCTACAGCAGTTTACAAACAAATAAATTGCTCTGAGAGGAAGAAAAAGTTTACATTGTTAATCCATTAAAAAAAAATCATTCAGACTGACAGGTTTAGTTTTAATTTTATTCAATAAACGATTAGCAAAGTTGCATTGTTATGGAAGTGAATCTGTTTTAATTAATATATTACAGTAGCTCATATTTTTCCATCGTAAAGAAATCTGCCTAACATTTCTGAATTAAAGGACATGAATTTTTCAAACATTAATTTTGACATTCAGAATTTTATTTCTCATTATCATGTGTTTCAGGAAAATTTCTCCATGAAACAAACTAAGCGTCATGAAAAATGATATTCTGTCAAAACGTTTATGTCACCATATTGAGCTTGATTGTATTGTCGTTCCTCTAATACTACTTTTTTGTTGGTATGGATGGGCCTTATTCCATTTTATCAGCTGTTATTTTTTGTGCACATTAGCCACATGAATTGTTAGACTGTTTAACTGAACATAAGGAAATTAAAATAATGGGTGTTTGTTATTTAATCGCCTCTCGGTGATTGCATTTTGAATTACAATCAAGATATGTATAAGATATCAATTGTCATATAGTTGTAAAACAGAATGGTCATCACTTTTTTCAAAGGTAAGTTAATTGCAAACATTTACCCCCTGCCACAACAAATTGTAAAACACACATGAACACTATCCAACTCGATAAAAATATGCTGGCGTAGATCTTTAACTAAACATAATTACAATTCATCAACCGCTGAAATTTTATTGTATTTTGAATAAGTTGATCTTTTTTTTAATAATATATCATTCCAGTTGCCACCTGAATTTTTTTTATCGGGTATAGTGTTTGATGTGAATTATATTAATTTTATGCTTTCAAGAAAGAAAAAAATCTGGCAAAGGTTTGTGTAAATTTCTTGAGTTTGGACTTAATCGATTTTTATTTTAAGTACACCATATGGTTTTAAATGTAAATGACTTAATTATGGAATATTTAAACTACAACTACTTAGAAGATTAAAATTTTCAGAGAAAAAAATGGGGTTGAGCTTGATCCCTTTGATCAAATGTTGATGTTACCATAACACTGAATTTAATAGAAAAAAAATGTTCCATTTGACTCATTGTTGACCCTTGCTCATCAATTACCTTTTACAAATTTTTAATAATAGCAACAACCTGAAAAACAAAGTATCACAAATAATAAATAATGATTTAATTATACAATAAGATCAAAGATTTACTAAAACAAATTGAAACCAATTTTACTTCCTTGTTCAAAAAACAGTTTTACCTTTAAAATTATGCAAATTTAAAAAAAAAAATCATAATTCTTAGTAAAAACTTTTGACCAAATGACATTTTTATCATTATTTTATTCTGTTTATATACACTGCTATTTCTTTTTTATAATTGCTTTAGTAAAACATTTGAATCCCAATTGACCACTTGCTTGATAGTTATTTCATATAATAGCCACAACTTGAAAAAGAAGTCTCAAAAATTAATACATTTTATAATACCCTTATAAGAAAATATTTTAAGTAAATTTTGCACTTTAATGTAAAATCAATTTAATGATAATAGAAGAAAGCTATTAAAATTAAAATCTGGTACTACCTTATCCAATTTTTCAGTAGGAGTGTAGACTGAAAATTATGAAGTTTTACGATCCATTTACAACCTTAGACATATATCTCTACAATTTAAACAAATGAGTTGTCATTTTGTGTTAACAGTAGAAAGCACAACATTTTATCTGAAAATAACTTGATGACCACCTCAGACTTATTTATTTTGTAGATGTTGGATACATAAACACCAGATATCTCAATCCAATCTTAAGGAAATTTTATTCAAAAACACAAAATGGTAGTCGAACAAAATAAGAAGTAAGATAGGACATTTACTCAGCTCCCCGTTACAGTCTGTATAGCTGCTGCCATGAAAGAGGGGCTGATACCCCCTTTAATAGGGCCAAAGCTGGGATACATATAGCCAAAATATCTGGACAAATTTTAAACTTTTTCGGTCAACTGATTTTCAAGATCGACATAAACTGGTTAGAAACAATGTTTATCCCCTGCTCTAAAATCCAAATTACTCAAAACTTCAGTATTTAATCTTACAACACTGAAAAAATTCAAAATGAAAAACTACCCTCTTATTCTTAATTTTGTCTAAAATTTAATGCCGTTTAATTTCTGTTTATGCAGAAATATTTTAGCATTTTCTAACAATTTATGTTAGCCAATCCAGAGATATTAAAATATAAGCTGCACACAGGATAATGGAAGGGAAGGCTACACTAGAGGTATCATTTATGTTATGATGACAGCAATCGATATGTTGAAATTTGTTTCTAGTTTTTGTGTTAGATCTTTCAGCATGTGTGTTCTACATCAAATAAGCATTACAATTAATGATTTTGATCATGGAAGTAGTATTTTTTAGGATTAGTTTTTTTAAGGAATTTTTTTGTTAATGTAAATGATGTTTCTTTATGCATAGGCTGTATTAAATTAGTAATAGTAAATTAATTTGTTAGAAATAAAATTACGTATTAGGTTTTTTAGAAATTCTGCTTACTTTATTAAGGATTCTTAGTTGTCATATTTATTAATTTTAAAAAGTTTTATTTCTTAAATTCCTTTTTTATATATATATATATATACACATGAAGTGTGTATCATCAAGTTCTCCCAGAACTTTCTTAACCTATTCTACTCATGAGAATGATGCTGCAAAGGTTCATTTATGTTCTAAAATGCTTTGTTTGCTAGTTACAGCTAGTGAAAGAGTTTGCGTCAGTTACCCCAATGGAATGAGGTCGTACTGAAATTTGTAGGATGTTAATTAAAGGGGAATATTAGTGATTTAGCTGACAAATCAAATAAAATAGGTCCCAGAACCGTATCAGCACTAGTTTTTGAGAAATCAGGATGAAAACCAATAAATTAGGGTACAAAACCCTCTTTTTTTTTTTATGTTTGACATACAGTAAGTCATTAAATGGGTAATAAGAACATAAAACGTGTAGAAAATTTAATTTTGAACAAAATGATGTAAGATATGTTGAATAAAACAAAGAAAATCTAGAAAAAATTTGTATTTTATGTAGAAACAGTAAATTTTACTCCATTTGTCAGAAAACCAATTTTTTTGCTGATGTGAAAAATTGTAAAAACTGAATTTATTGTTAAAAATTTTTTTTAAAAACCTGGAAATTAATAATTGTAAAATAAAAATTACTGAATAGCTGCCATCGATAACAAACTCCAGCACATCAAAGACTGCGTTGCCATGGGACTCCTTATGCAGAGAAATCCGTCATGAGGAAGTGGTCCTCTGTCATTTGCAATTAGGAGTTACCAGAGTTACACACGATTACCTGATATCAGGAGTATGTGTACCTCTATGTGCACAATGCAACTGCCACACACTTGTGGATTGCACACATTATGTGGCGTTGCATCATAAATTTAAATTAGACAGAAACATTCACCAAATTTTGGGCAATAGTAAGGAAGTTTTGAACTGTGTATTGTTATTTTTACATAGTGTTAATATGTTACATAAAATTTAAAATTGTGGTATTTTTTGTTTTTGTTAGTGTTGAAGTTTTTTTTTACCGTGTCTGTGTTTTAATTTAATAGTTGTGATTTTTATATATATATTTTATTCTGTATCTGAGAAGGGAACTTTTATACCCCTCTCCCCACTATTATAGTTTTAAGTTTTTTTTTGTGATATTTTGTGCGTGTTATTAGTAGTTAGTTTTAGCATTGAATATTTTAGTTTTTTATATTTATTTATTTATAAGTTTTTTAAAAAATTTTAACTGATGTTAGTAAAAAAAAAAAATGTTAAACTTGGCAATAATATCACAACAGTTGATCAACAATGCATAATATTGTATTAGTGTTTAAATTATTCTTTAAGGTACATTAAGTATATCAGGGGTGCTGTGAACACTGCTATCATTAATGAATGATTTGTGTGAATATTTTCTTGTTTTAAGTAATTGGTTTTTCATTGAAGTAATGCTGTATTTACTTATTTACAATAATTATACATTGATGGGCATTTATTTTGGGTATGTAATGGTAGTGCTACAGCTGCTGCAATAGAATATGTAATACATTCTGAATCACAGGATTTCAGATCCCAAAACAATTAGCACAACTTTTGCAATCTTTGGAAAAAGCTTTTCAACTTATTATTCTTAACCAGGTACAAATGATCTGTCCAACATAATGTTTTTTATGAAAAATTATTATTGATGCAGTCTAGGCATCAGTATACAACATCTTTTTAAGCAGATTGGAGTTTTGCATTCAATTGTTTGAAAGACCCTTAAACATTTTATTATTACAAACAGCCAGTTCAACACCTACACCTAGGATACAGTCTGCAACGCTTGGAGTTTAGCAACTGGAGGAATACAAATCAGCAAATATACAAGTATATTTTGTTTACAGACAAAGACAAATTTTACTCAAGATGGGGGTCAACAACTTACACAATGAACATACATAGGCAGAAGTAAATCCTTATGAAACTGTGAAAGGCAATTTTCAACATCAATTTAATGTCAATGTAGGAGCAGCCTTCTTCACAATTAGCTGTTTGGACATTCATATTACCTGTCGGCTTGCTGAGGTCTACTTACATTTTCATCAAGAAGAATTGTCACAGCTGCCTGTATCATTTCTGACGCAAAGTATACTTCCTGCACAATGGAGCGCCTCCCCACTTGTGCCGTTTCCACTCGCTTAAATCATTTCCCTCAGAAATGGATTGGTCATGGAGGTCCATATTCCTGGCGACCAAGATAAAATGATCTAACACCTTACAATTTTTTCATCTGGGGATGGATGAAAAATACTGCTTACAAACAAAAATACATTTTGTGAGGAAATAATTGTCCGCATTATGGATCCAGTTGAACAGCTTAAGCACAGCCATAATGAAATAAAAATAGTAACCAAAGTAGTACAGAAGCGTGCTAAGAAATGTGTTGAAAATAGCAGGCTCATTTTTGAACATTTGTTTTATACTGGTATGTATAATTTTGATCTAGTGTGTTTGTTTCTAAATAAAATTCTAACTTTTCTTTATTTTAATTTATTTCTTTACTTCTACAAGTTTTGTTTAAAACGTTTTATGTATTATTACTCATGTAACAAAGTTATTTTACATAAAACATAAAAAACCAGGGTTTTCTACCCTAGTTTATTGGTTTCTCCCTAGATTCCTTGCATACTACTGCAGATACAGCTCTTGAGATCTATTTTATTTGATTTGTCAGCTCAAAAACCATAAGAACTTGCTAATTCTGCCCATAATTAACGTCATAAAAATTTCAGTATGACTCAGTTCTCTTGGATAGATGAAACCTTTCACTAAAAAGAAATTATTTTACAGATTGAAAATGTAATTATTATTAATTATCTACAACTTGCATACAGTTTTTTAACAAAAAAAAATGAATTCTGTTTTTTATTTTTTTATTGATAAGCTAATAAAAATTTTGGATACTTAAGAGTGCTATGATGTCCAAAAATTAATAGTACTTTAAATCTGCTTTTGTTATCTCCACGTATTCATACTGCATACTTTTCAGTTTTCTAGGATCTTGTTCTTTGAGGTGAGGTGTACAATTTTCTGTATCTCGTAGTTGTAAGGGGTGCAGTTGAGTTGTACTTAGGTCCCAAGAGTTATATTTTGTTTTATTAATCGGTATTGCCTATAATTACAGAATTAATTTTCAGTAAGTTTACCTCCAATCTTTTTTTTCCTTCTACTACATAGAGTAGTACCATTGTGACAGGATTTAACATATCATTGTATATTATTTATTATGAAATAAGAACAGTTATGTTGTATTTGTTACTTTTTTTCTGTGAAGATATCCGACATATTCATGTTGACTTGTAAAATTAATATAATAGAAAATGCTTATTCTAGGTATCTGCTTTTAAAACATGTTTGCCCGGTTTTCCTGGTGCTCCATCAGCAATAAAAATATCAAAATCAGCAGATGGAGCTCATCTTTCTTGGGAACCACCTCCAAGTTCCTCAGGAAAAATTATTGAATACTCTGTATGCCTTGCTGTCCGAAGTGCTACAACTCATTCCCAGGTAAGTAATACATGATTTAATATATACAAAATTGCATTATTGATAACTGTTTTATAAAGACATCCAAAAAGAAGAAAAAGTTAATTTCATTTTTATTTTCTCACTTTTACTGTTTTTTATTTTTTTCTAGATAGTATAAGTAATTAAAATATTACTATTCTTTACAAATATTAAAAAAAAATTGTTATGTTAAGTATTGTCACAACCTGTTAGCCAAGCTCTCCCACCTTCTCAAATCTTCAACCCAAAACCCCACTACATGTCCTCCTCTTCATACCACTCGATTGTTTAGCTATAAGAATGCATATAATAGGAAATTTAAAAAACTGATTGTATTACATTAATTCATTATAAAAAAAAATTGTCTATTTTATGGTATCACATTTTTCAACTTTTGAAAAATTGTGAAAGATTTTGAAATTAGCAAAAAATCTTGGTGTGTTGAAAAAAATAAAGGTTATGTTCAGATTCAGCACTAAGAAATACGCATGTAGATATCACTTATCAAAATTAAAAAACATTCCACAACTCAAATTTGCAGGCTTGTTGTTATTAATAAAAGTTATTCTAGAATTAATTAAAGAACTTCTTTCTAAATATCAGTAAGCATTCTTAACTATAAAATCATGTTTATTTTTAAAACATTTTTTAGCTTTCTAGTAAATAAATAGTTTAAAATCTAGATTATTCATTGACCCTAAAAATTTTATTTATTGAACTGTAGATTTCTTCACATTGCAGATTTAAAATGAATATTAGCAGTAATTCATAAATTACATCTGTGTATCGAACTTCCAATTAAATTTGAGAAATTGTATTAGAAATATAATTTTCTAGTATTAATGGTTTTAACTATTAATATAATTCCAAACACTAGTACTAAACTTGATTTAGTTACTTTTGTTTAAGGTTACGAATAATTACTTTTAACTATTAAGGTTTAATTAAAATCATAGTGAACATTTTAACAGCTGTTTCATACATACTCATCAAAAGTTGCCTGTGGAATATTTGTCATGTTGATACAGTTAGAATGATTTTTGCATTGTCTTGTGCAAGAACTTCTCTTTTTATCTGTTTAGCCTCCGGAACTACCGTAAGGTATTATTTCAGAGGATGATGTGAATGAAGTGTAGTCTTGTACAATCTCAGGTCGACCACTAATGAGAAGTGTGGTTAATTGAAACCCATGTGCAAGAACTTAATTGGTCTTAAAATGAACTATTACTGTTGTCAGTTAGTTAAATTTAAAATCAACAAATAGGATGAAGAAAATCTTTTATTTATGTTATTTTGATGGCCCGGCTAGTTAAAATTATATTTTATTAAATTTTGAATATGATGAATGTGTAAGTGATAATTGCTCCAGCAATTTGTTAAATAAATAATGAAGAATTGAATGGAATTAGTGAGTTTATTTACATGAATGAAAGACTTCATACACGTCTGAATTTCAAAGAAATTGAAATCATGTTTAGATTTTTAATTCTAAAGCAGGCTGCTGAAAAATGAGATTAATCTACCACTAAAACTGAAAGAGTAGCTTACATACCCAAAACTTGGTGTCTCACAGTCTGTGTTATAGAACTGTAATAATGCAAAGGTTAATACATTTGAATAACCTATGAAGTATGAACAATAGATAAAATTTTAGTAGTTATTTAAAACAAAATTTAGTTTGTAAGAAGTTTACTTCCTGAACTTATTTCTGTAGTTAAGAATATTAATGCTGTAACAACATACTGGCTAAAGTGAGTAAAAAAAAGTAATTACTGAAAGTATTTTCTTTTAAGTAAAGTTTTTGTTCTCGGTAAAAGTAATTACTGACATCTGAGTGAATAACCAATTACTATTACTTAAAGTAATTACTGAAACAGAAACTATTTCTGTTGTAGTCATTTAAGTATTTTTTTGTAGTTGCAGTTATTACTTACTTTTATTCCCGTAATTACTTGTTTTTCTTAATAAATACCTAAACGCGTATTTGAACATGTTCGTGAACCTTATGTTGAATCATGATAAATACTCATTACATCATTTCTCATGATATTAGTTGTAAACCTTGCCTGTTACAAATTAAGTCTTATATTTTTAACTACCAGGATGTCGAGTTCAGAAAGTGACAGCGAAACTCAATTTTCTGTTACATCGGAAAACACAATTCTAAATTATCTTTAGAAGAAAGACGAATTTGTTTCGTAAATTCACTAAAAAAGAATACAGTCATAATGAAAAGATCTGTATCATCCGGCGTTATGAAATAAAAAGAGGATGGGTGGACTAAGATTAAAGAATATGAAAAAAACCACTGGAACTGAAACTTCAACTGGAAAAATGAAGATTTTTTTTTTTTTAACCTCCGGAACCACCGTTAAGGTATATCTTCAGAGGATGAGATTAATGAATTGTAGCGTGTGTGAAAAATGCCATGCCTGACCGGGATTCGAACCCGGAACCTACGGATGAAAGACGGAGATTCTACCACTCAGCCACGGAGGCCGGCTGAAGAAGATGTTGAAAAACATTAAAAGCGAAATTAAAAAAAAAAACTGACAAAAATAAGACGGGAAACACAAAAGATAAAATTACGCCAATGGGAAAAAGATTTTTTATATCTGCTAGAACATTTTGAAAATCCAGTGATAAACAAAATTCCTGGAGCAATTGCTGTTGGTACCGAAGCAGATGAAAAAAAAACCCTGAACTGATCAACCATCCCCTGATCGTCATCAACGAACTAGAAAATGAACATCAGACAGATGCATCCTCATTCAATGAGTCCTCATCAAAAGCTAAAATTAAAGCTAAAAGCATTCGTAAGAGGAAATCTTGGGATACGGATGAAACATTTCCCTTCACAATGAACGAGCTACAGAGGTATGTTCTTAATGAACAACTTAAATTAATTCATCTACAGATGGAAAGAGAAAAAATCCAAATTAAGAGAGAAGAACTCGAGTTGCGGAAACTTAAGTCTGAAGTGGCGGAGAAGGAAAAAAGTCACGCAGGTCCAGTCGGAAATGAATTTAATCTTTCCGATTATATCGTCTTAAATTTTCGCCTTTTTTTCAATTTCATTCTTTTTTTGTTTTATATGTAAAATAAAAGAAATCCTATTCCTAAATAAATTTATTCCTTAAAATAATAAAGATTGTAAAAAATTATCAAATAAAATTTTTATGTAAGTGAAGAGTAGCGTGTGAGTATGTGCGTTGTAGAATGTGGGTGTGTATGTACTATGTGTGCATAGGTGTGGGTGTGGATGTGCGCTTGTACATATACATGAAGCTTCAGTTTTTTTGTTAAATTTTCTTAACCGTTAAGTTATTTTATTGTTATTATTTTTTATTTTTTTAGTTTAAACAATGGTAAATCTTAAATGTGCCTACATATACATATGCCTAATAATATACATCATTTATTACAAAATAAGAAAGGATATTAAGGTAGGGAAAAGTCACAATTTTGAAGTAAAATATTCATAATTTGATTTCTTTTTTCAACTCCTCTGTTGTGTATTTCTCTTTCTGTGAGTTCTCTCAACTCCTCTCATGCATTTTCTTCTTCACCATCCACAAGAAGACTTGCAGTTCTGTCCAAGTTGGCCAAAATTTGGTTGACGTTACTGCATCTCCATATCCAACCGTTGTGTGTGCTACCCAGCCAGCTGGCTTCAATACTAGTGATCTTATCATCTGCATTGCAAATAGCCTGAACGTTTAAGCTTGCATATCCCTTCCTGTTGATATAGCAATCGCCAAAAGTTGAAGTTTTTTTAATTTCAATCTGAGTACGTGCCAATAACATTAGGAAATTTGAAACATGATTCCCACTTCTGCTTTACATTATAAATTTCCACTTGTTTCCGGAAAGTGAATATAATCATGAGCTTTATTATTTATTGCATTTAATACGAAATCAAATATTTTACAGTCCAATGTATGCCAAAATCATGCCCAATGCCGATTTGAAACCCAGGGTCCATGAGATATCTTAAAAAAGTCTCCATGCATTGCTGCATAGTTAATGTACCACCTCTTTTTTCATATGATTTTCTAAAAAAAATGTTAGATGTTTGACACTCTCCTTTTCGAAATGAAATAAATGTTTAGTCATCCAGATCAATATTCTTACGTTCTTTGTAAGTTTTTCCATTTCGTGCATTCATGAAAACACCCATCTCAGCAACTATATTAATTTCTAGGTAGACCTCCACTTGACTTAAAAAAATTCCAGTAATTAAAGTAATGGTAACAGCAGGCGTTTATTCACTCCAATTAAGTAATTACTGGCTGGAAAAATTATTTTTGTGTAGTTGCCGAAATTAATTACTTAAAAGATTCAGTAATTATAAAAACTTCAGTTTTATTCACTCAGTAGCAAATATTTACTTAAAAAAGGCCTAGTAAAAGTAATTACTTTTTTTATTCATTTTACTGACTGTTACTTCACTATTGAAGCAATAGTATTATCATACTTTTAAAACAAGATTGAATGTATTGTTGAGATATGATGTTTAGATATTTGTTTTATCAGTTTGCACCTTCAGTCTTTTTTATTTTTAAATCTGTTACATTTTTACAACTTTTTTTGAAGAAATAAAAAATTAAATATTTTTTCCTCTAAACATAAACGAGAATCAAAAGTACGCCTGAGGATATTATTAAACATTCAGTAAATAATGCTTTCTTTATAATTGTTCAAGTATGAACAAGTGTTTTCTGCATAGACTCCTGCCTCCTTCATCACAAATCTTCTTTCTACTGATAATTCTCCCTTAAGAGCTCTCTCTAATTTTTGAGGGGTCTTATTCCCATTGCAACTTAATCTATTGAGATCAGTTATTACTGTAAAAAACCGTGAATGAATTGTGTTGTTTGATTATTTTGTATCTATTTACTCATGTTAAAATACCGGTTTATGTTATTGTACTACCAGTTTATTTTATTCAATTTATGCTTATTGAAGTAGATATGGCTGAACTTCATAGGTTTGGATTTAGTATATAGCTGATTTGTCATAGTCGCAGTGGTATAAAAAGAAAATTGTAGTTTAATTTGTGGTATAAACTGTATTTACTTAGTTTAAGAATAATCAAAACTGATTTTTTCTTGTTTACTTCCACAGGGTGATACAAAGACTGTTTCAAGCACGCCTACACAACTGGCATTTGTGCGAGTATATTGTGGGCCAGTTAACCAAGCAGTAGTGCCGAACTCATCTCTTGCTGCAGCTCATATAGATGTCACAACAAAACCTGCCATTATTTTTCGAATAGCGGCAAAGAACGACAAAGGTTATGGACCTGCAACACAAGTCAGGTGGTTACAAGGTAAGTCCAGTTTTCGGTAATTAATTGTCATAATCTCTTCATTTAAAATCTTTTCTTAGTAATTATTATCTGTTATCTACTGTAAATAAATGCTCCTGACCATACAGCAAGTAAGAATCTGATCCAAGCTTTTTTTCACAAGTACATTTAACCTGTCATTTTATTGTATTAAAAATTCAATACATTATTTATTCACTTGACCCTTTACACATAGGTACCAGTAAACCAGTGCAAACTGGCTAGTTTCCTGTTGAACTAACTTCTTTCTCACAATCTATATTCAGTTACCATTCATATGAAAGGTGTTAAAACAAAATATTTTGTATATTTATGAGTTTTTTGAAGTCTGCAAAATTTTAAATATGAATTTAATTTACTGATGTCATTTAAAAAATTTAAGAACTTTGAAAAAGTTCTGATGTCATTTAAGTACTTTGAAAAAAAATATGTTACTTAAAATTTGTTGTAGTACAAGGTTTTTATCAAAATTATTATAACTCCCTATATATATATATATATATAT
>JAAAKQ030003950.1:2018-15706 GCA_010016005.3 Zanna intricata | reverse complement strand
ATTCTTCTTCTTTCAATAAATAAATAAAAAAGTTTTAGGTAGTTAACAATATTTATTAACTTTAATTTGTGAGAGCTTATAAGTTATTATCACCTGTAATAATTTATAAATTCGAATTAAAAAGGTAAACATTAAAGTTTGTTCATAATAAAGTAGGTCTAAGCAAAATTTAACATGATAAAAAAAAAAACAAGCGAACAATAGCTGACATAAAAAAGCTGTTGTCCTCATAGTGCTTTTAATAAATTGATCCTATGTCTCCCTAATTCGTAGCCTGTAATCGTGGAACAGCCTGTCTTACATTCTTTACGATCATCGAACACCCTTCTTCTAAAACTTTATTATAATACTATAACAGAAACCGACCGCTACAAAAATATTGATTTCATTAATTCTTGTTACATTTTTAAGTAAAAGTTTATCTAATAACATCATACTAGTTTACTTCCAATTTAATATTTAAATATCTAATTTTTATAATAAAAATTTAAATTTTAAAATACACTTCGTTTTTTTTTAAATTCATGTATCATTTATGACTATGCCTTTTTATACTCTCATTTTAAAATTATGCGAAATATAATATACTCTTAAGTAGAGTATATTATACTTAAGTATAATATTATAAGCCAGCCTCCGTGGCCGAATGGTAGCATCTCTGCCTTTCATCCGGAGGTCCCGGGTTCGAATCCTGGTCAGGCATCGTATTTTTCACACACGCTACAATTCATTCTTTTCATCCCTCTGAAGATATACTTTATTGTGGTTCCGGAGGTTAAACAAAAAAAAAAAAATAGAGAAAAAGTATAATATTATAATAAAGTATAATATACTCTTAGAGTATATTGTACTTAAGTATAATTATACTTATACTTTAAAAAGTATAATATAATTATACTTAATATTTAGTAATTATAATTAAATATAATAATATTATTATTATTATACTTAAGTATAACGTTAATATTATATTAAATATAATATAATAAGTAAGTATAGTATAATTAAGAGTATATTATACGGCTGATAGATTTTGCGTATATGTACGTAGCATAGTAATGAAAAGACATATTGGAATGAAATAAAAAATGAATAAAAGTATAATTTACCTTAGCAATAAAATTCAGTATTTATTTTTTTTTATAATCGCCGTTTACATTTATACACTTTTCCGAACATGTGACAAGTTTTTGCATTCTGTCACTGAAAGATCTTTATCGAATCCAAGTAACCACAGCTTTCTTCACCTCATCGTAGGTGGTATATTGATTACCTTTGAAATCTCTCTTGTGATGAGCGAAGAAATGGAAGTCGCACGTAGCCAAATTCGGCGAGTATGGCGGATGAGAAATAGGATCAAATTTCAGCTTGCGGAGAGCCATCGGAGAGTTTGCGTGGTACCCATCATTTTGGATAGTTTTCTGGGTAATATGGCCTACTCGTTCTTTAAATATGTGTAACTGAATAGCGATGCGTTGCTGGGTGATTCGCTGATGACTTTAAAGCAAATCGTCCATCTACTTTCGATGTTTCTCATCACAGAAACTGGGCGTCCCTTGCGAGGTGCGCGCTCAATTGTCGCTTTACTATCTTCACATTCGCGAAATTTCATCGTCTATCTATTTAAAGTACTCCTGTGAACAGTTTTACTATCTTAAACCGTTTTTAAATGATGAAAAATATTACTAAGATTCACATTTTCTGGTGTTAAAATTCGATCACTGCGCACTGTTTTAATCTTGTTAACAAATTGACCGTACTATACTCCATTTTAACTATTACTGAAAACAAACCAGAAAACTGATTTCAACGCATTAACGCAGATATGGAAAGGGAGATTTTAGCTATCATTTGCTGTCGACGCCTAACTCGTTAGTATCTTTTGTCTCCATGCAGCATGCTAGTGAGCGAAGTTTAATTTCTTCGTATTTTAATGTAAAAGTAAAACTAAGTTATTTTAAATTTAAAATGAAATTTATTTGAATGCCGTATTGATTGATTTTTTGGGGGTAAAATACATCCTGGAGGGTAACATCCTGCTACTACAGAATTTCTGAGTTTTTTAGATGAAAAACTATGATAAGTGATTTTCAGATGCTTTTATTGGAGTCCAAATTTATATATTCAAGACAGTTCTGTAGAAACTGAAAAAATGGTAGACTGACGGTGCAAAGCCAACACTGTAACGTAGATGCATCAAAACTTCCAGCCAAATTCTTTCAATTTTCAATAATTTTCACTCAATCAGTTCTTGTCACTTTGTTTCGATTGCTTCCCTTAACCTTTCAAATTGTTAACGGTAAGATAGACTCAATCGCTTGACAGATGACAGCAGCTTATAGGGAAAAATTCCTTTCAATTCCCACCACACATACAAATTATCACCTTTTTTAACATATCCTTTTTGCGCTTTTTGCGGAGATTCGTCAAGGTTCTACTATGACTATTTCAGGTCATTATTGTCGTACGTGATCTGTTTTTCATCGCTCGTAATAAAAGTATAAAAACTGATTCAATTTTATTTCGTTTTAACAGCGATTTACAGATAAAAATCCATGCCGATAAATTTTTTATTCTTAAATTATATGGTTGCCAAATATGTATCAGCAGTTTCATTAGGTACGGATTTGAATACTAAATCGTGGATACCGGTGTTCTTTGGTGTTTGGGTTTAAATTAACCACACATCTCAGGAATGGTTGACCTGAGACAGTACATTACTTTTTTATTTACTTTTTTTAAATGATTTAAAATAAAAAAAATAAAACAGGATGTAGAAAATTCAATTTCATTCCGGAGAAGTGTGGTTAACTGAAACCCAATCACCGGTAAGAATACCGGTATCAACGATTTAGTATTCAAATCTTGTTTAATAGTAACTACTTTTACTATAAGTTGAACCGTGGAATTCCGACTTCAAAATCAGCCGATTTGAGATGTCGTGTTAACCACTTGACCAGCCGTGTGGGCTAGAAAACAAAAACTATTTAAACTACGAAACTACAAGTTTAAACTATAAGAATGAAAACTAGTTATCGGTTTCATAGTATTTCAAAATCAACCTTATTTATGTAGAATCACATTTGATTCCTCATCGGGCTAGTCTAATGATTAACGCGACATCGCAAACCAGCTGATTTCAAAGTCGAGAGTTCTAAGGTTCAAATCCTAGTAAAAGTTGTTATTTTTATACGGATTTAAATAATAAATCGTGGATATCGATGTTCTTTGGTGGTTGGGTTTCAATTAACCACACTTCTCAGGAGTGGTTGACCTGAGATTGTACAAGACTACACTTCATTCAGTCATATATATCATCCTCTGAAGTAATACCTTACGGTAGTTTCGGAGGCTAAAACAGAATGAGAGAGAGGATTACATTTGGTTATTATAATATTACATTCAGATATTTTTAAAAATTGAATTTAAATTTTTATATCTAAATTTAATTAATAAATATTTATTTTTTTATATGATTTAATATAAAAAATAAGAGGATGTACAAAATTCAGTTTAACGGAAATATGTTTAATTTTTTTATTAAAAAATATTGATTAATAAATAAATCTAATTAATTTAAATAAAAATTCCAACTGGCTTTAAAACAAATATTGTAATTAAAACCTTAAATCTATATGCAAAAAGACACAGTAATTTCCTTTATGGAAATTACATTAAAAAAAAAAAAAGATTAATATGACGACAAATTTAATTTTGTAATTAAATTATTAAATTTTGTTAAAAAAAATGTATTTTATAATGAAGGAAATAACTTCCATAATAAAATTAGTAGGAATTACTTGGTAAAAATAACGTGTGTGTTTTTTTCACATACAGAGATTTAAAAAAAAAATCCAGTGGGAACAATTCACTGGACTGAATAAGCTTTTTAATGGAGCGGGATTATATATCCACTAACAACAGGTTTACCATTCCCTCTAGCTCAATTAAAAAAGTATAATAAAGTGTGTATTCACTTTACATTTTAGATACGTAAATATATTTTTCTCCCTTTTATAAAAAAAAAAACCAATCATTTAATATGACTGCTTAAAAGTACAGTATATCCACTCATATTTAATTGTTTTTACGTGTTAATTAAATGATCTTAATTATAATAAAGTAGTAAAACATTATATACTCGTACGTTTTTTTTTTTTTTTACATTTTGTTTGAATTATAAAAAAAAAAATTTGATATAATTACTTTAACGCAGTATAATTTAAATATCGCAAAAGATGTTATATTTGTGTCGGTAAAAAATACCTTGAACAGCTTAATACTGAATTAATCATCTGATTAATATATATAGATATTATATATATATATATATAGGGGTCAATAAAAATAATTAATAAATAATAAAACAAAAATCAATTCCTTGTACGAAGTAAAGGCAGTATAGTGATCACGAAAAATTTCGGTTTTCAGATTTCAACCATTTTGACCATCCCTGAATCCATTTTGATTAATTTCGGCATGACATCTTTACGAAAGTATCTACGTACGTTTATAAAGGATTCGAACCGATGTGCCTTCCTTTTGTAAGATCCAAATATTTATTAATTAAAATTTTATTTGGATATAACTCTGGAACCGATGAAAATAAGTACCACTTATTATGGAATATAATAATAATAATAAGAAGAAGAATTCAAATTCGAATTTTTTGTTTCTGAAAATCAAAAAGAATTCGATTGGGAGCAGAAAGCAGTGCTAAATGTTTCATGAGGCAAAACTTACTAACGAATCGTTTTCTCATCTGTGTTTCTGTATGTACTTTTTTTTTTAGTTTTTATCTATAGAATTATCTCCCGGGAGATTTCGGGGCAATTTGCTCCGTGACGGCCTCCATGGCCCGGGTGGTTGCGTCTCGGCCTTTGATCCGGAGGTCCCGGGTTCGAATCCCGGTCAGGCATGACATTTTTCACACACGAACCTTAATTAAATATCAGTATTAATTCTAGATTAAGTAATTAATCTCATCCTCTGAAGATATACCTTAACGGTGATTCCGGAGGTTAAAAAAAAAAAATTGGAATCACACTGTATATATATAAATATTTATATTTTTTTTTTTAAATAATGATATTTTAAATAATAATGATATTTTTTTATTATCATTATTTTTTTAAGTTATTAACTTGATCATGCTATTTTTTTTTGCACAGTTACATTTTTTTGTTATTAAACTTATTGAAAAATAAATTTTAATTAAAAAAAAACGATGAATTTACTTGAATTTTGATATAATTATTATTTTTAATTTCCTATTTTAATGCGAATGTTTAGATTAAAACATTGGAGAATATTTATATTAGAATAAATAAAATATTATATATTTTTTTTTTGTTAGTAATACTCAGAATCTTAATTAAATAACATTTTTAGTGTTCTATAATAATTATTATTATTATTGTCATCATTATTATTATTATTATTACAATATTATAATAGCTAAAGCGAGTTTACACTAGAATTCTAGCACTACGAGATAACAATGGGCTGGTAAATATTTTTCCTACAATAACATAAGTACGCCGTAACTGTTTCAAAAGTTGTTACATTTACAACAACTAAGAGAGCAACTGTAACCAGAACAACAACAACAAGAACAATAATAATAACAACAAAAGCGACAGGATTAAGGAATGAAGAACCCGTGATCACAGTGTCCTATGTAGTGCTCTGGAATTTGTTGTGTATATATAAAATATGGACGGCATGCAAGTGCTATGTCGGCCGGTGTATATATGAGCGCCATATGTCGCATTGCTGCTATTGAATTGCAGGAAACAATAAATTGCAACTATTCCAGACCGAGGAAATGGGAGAGGCGCTTTGCTTTTTCGCACACAACGCTTGCAAATGCATATGCACATGCAATTGGAATAGCAGCATCATGCGTTATTATGTGCACAAAGTTGACAAGACTACACCTTTCTCTTTATAAATAGAGTATTTATTCTAACCAGCCCTCCCCTTCATTCATTCTTTCTCATTCCATTACTCCTTTCTCTCTACGACTTATTGTTATTATTACTAGTATTATTACCTCCTTCTCTTTTTATTATTATTCCCTATTAGTAACTACAACATTATCATGGTAACACGATATTAGTTGAATAACATATAAACAAAATGTTTAATGCAAAAAAACTTATAAGAACACAACAAAATTTAAATAACTAGTAATACAAGTATTTAGGATAATGACTATGTCATAATTTTATTTTTAAAACGTAGGACGTAAAATATTTATTTTATGCAATCCGCAAAATGAAAAAAATATATTTATATCCTATGGTCCTTACCTATAAACAAATTCATTATACTTCTAAAACAGTGCTGTTAATTTAACCCAAACTATTAAATTAATGATTTTTTTCTATTTAGCCTCTGGAACCACAAAGTATTGCTCCAGAGGATGAATGAGGATGACATGTATGAATATGAATGAGGTGTAGTCTTGTAGTGTCAGGTCGACCGCTCCTGAGATGGGTGGTTAATTGAAACCCAGCCACCAAAGAAGTGTCCATGATCTAGTATTCAAATCGGTATAAAAGTAACTGCCGTTACCAGCATCTTCGCCGTCCAAGAAAGACTACCAAAAGGAGGCCCTCTTGCTTCCTGTAACACCCTCGGCCATTCTCAGCGGTGCAGGGCTGTGATCGGAAGTGAACAGTATACGCTAGTAGATGTGGACCTACGGTAGCTCCGAAACGGAACAAACTCGCCTAGGAGTGCTGGAACACTCCGGCTTATCGTCGATGAGTGGACAGAGACTCCAAGGGTTGCAAGGGGAAGTTACGACCAGGATTTCTCATTTGAGGCGAAGGCACCGTAAAGACCGGAGTCCCGATGCGGGGAACCCTTTTGGAGTTTCTTCACTAGAGGCATGGCAAGTAAAGACAGAGTGCCGGGTGCCAGGGTGAGGCCTTGGGAACGGCATAGCCGAGTCCAGGGTTTTTGCCAGGGTATTTGAGACAATGGCATCCCCTGGAGCTTTGCTTATACTTAGATGCGGATTCGGCACTGAATGGCGGTGAAAATAAAGGAGATAAAGAAAAAATAAAACTATTAAAGTAAGACTACCAATAAAAGAAAAGAATTGAAAACATAATAAAACAAAAAGTTATTTAAATGAAAGAAAATTCTTTAATATTAATTATTTTATTGCGCTTAATTTGCACGTATAAGATAGAAAAAATAAATTTGATTTCCCCTGATAATCAACTGAGTGCTCCTCGTTGATATTTTTAAAATATTCAAATAAGATATCAAATAAGATAGATTTAAATAGATTCAAATAACATAAATCTTCAGGCAGGTTTAAAGGCATCCTCCATTAAATCACATAAAAACGATTGACGTAGTTTTTTTTTGTGATATATATCTATATAATTAAAAGTGTAAATGTTCGTTAGTTCAAAATCTTAAATCTCCGAAAGTTCTCCACCGATTACTTTGAAATTTTGAGAAACGTTGCGCGGGAAAAAAGGGTTACATTGAAAAGTTAAATTTTGTGAATTTCCCTAATGTTTTATCAAAATTTCAATTGTATTCATTTAATTGATATATATATACTCAAATTTAACAATAGGTAAGTATTGCCGGGTCTCCTAGTGTAACATATATATAAATACACACACAAACATATATATATATGTTTGTATGTGTGCGTGTGTGTTTGTGTCAGTTAGCGCGCGCGTTATACATATAAAAAGTAGAGGAACATATGAATATATTTTATTTTAATTTCCTGTAATTGGGCCTATTATAAGACATTATTTCCAAAAAAAATTTATTTTACATACGTAATTATAACATAACAGCTCATCGAAATGATAAAATAACAGCCACTTTAAGTAATAATATTACTGGTGGCACATTATTAATTTATTGTTTACGGATGCATTATCATCTGGACGGTATTGTCTCCGTTGGACAGTCGACGACCGGTAACCTATGGTTCTGAAAGGGGTAAGGCGTAAGAGGGCAAGGGGTGTCATTATATTCTAGGTGGAACCGTCTCGCTGTGTCTATGCTAATGACTGACACGCAGCTGTCAGCATAAGTCAAAGGTGGGCGGGTTACCTGCCGCACCCAACGTTAGCTTAGTTACATACAACAGCATACATACTGCACCGAACTGCTCCTTGCAGCCAACATTGCGTACATAGAACATTATGCATTGCGTATATTACATAAGACCACCGCGACACGTAGGTCTAACTAAGCCGCTCTCATATATTCTAGTCTCTATTTTGACACATTCAAGTGTTTATTTATATGTTAAAACAACAGTCAAATTAGTTAGAATATTACTTAAATCAACATAATTTTGGTAATTAATAGTAAAAACACTAAGGTATTTGTATATTTATTTATATAAAAGGCATAATTGTATATGTATACTGATTTCTTACATGAGAAACTATCAAATATTACATGTTAGAACCCGAATATTTAAAAAAAAAATGACCTTAGAGTCAACGTACTAGATTCTGAAGCTTAAGAGATTTTAAATATAGAACCTGCTGATAATTCATCAGAATCTTAATTTTATATATTAGTAATAGATCTATATAGAATGAAAATTAATATTTCTTTTTTTTTTTACTTCCTTGTAGGAAGTAAAGGAAATATTGTGGTCGTGAGAAATTTCGGTTTTAAAATTTCAAAGGAAATATCCGTTTTGACCATCCCTGAATCCATTTTGACTAGTTGCAGCCTGACGCCTGTAAGTATGTATCTCGCATAACTCAAAAATGATTAGCCATAGGATGTTAAAATTTTTTATTTAGGACTGTTATAACATCTAGTAGTGCATCACCTGTTTTGTTCATCTCCCTTGCATCTTCTGTTGCAACTGATTAAACCAAAATAGTCTAAACAAGCACAAAATAAAAAAAAATAACAAATAAATAAATGGATCTTTTTTTTTATTAACTGTATAATAAGCTCTTATTTGAGAGCTTTTCAACGATATATCATAAGTGGTATTACTTTCATTGGTATAGCGAAATAAAATTTTAATTAATTAAAGTTTTAGTTCTTATCAGGGGGCTTACCGGGCTGGTATAGTGGTTAGTGCGACATCGCAAATCAGCTGATTTCGAAATCGAGAGTTCCAAGGTTTAAATCCTAGTAAAGACAGTTACTTTTATACAGATTTGAATACTAAATCGTGGATACCGGTGTTCTTTGGGTTGAGTTTCAATTAATCACACTTCTCAGGAGTGGTTGACCTGAGATTGTGCAAGACTACCTTTCATTCTGATTTTATCATCCTCATTCATCTTCTGAAGTAATACCCTACTGTAGTTCCGGAGGCTAAACAGAAAAAAGAAAGAGGTGAAATAAGAGTTCTTATCAGAGGAAGGCACATCGGTTGGAATCAAACTTAAAAATGTTTACGACAAATAAAAATTCCAATAATAACAAGAAGAAAAAAAAGGAAAATATCAGAACTTATTAATGAGATAAAATTTTATATACTTTTCATTTTAAAAAAAAAGTGTATGTAATTTAATTCAATCAGCATACAAGGCAGTCATGTGATGTCCATTTCAGATTTTTTTTTAATTTCATGGTTACAAATGAAGATATCTATTTTTTTTTAATATAATCTTATGATATTCATGAAAACATCTAAAAACTAATTTCTAAATTTTTAAAATTCAACGTTAAAAAAAGTGAAGAAAGGTAAAAATGTTTTGAACCATGATTACAAATTTTGCCCGTTTCTAACCATAATAAAATTGATATTTATCCGATTTTATCTTGCATATATTCTTCAGAAAAATATCTAAAAATTATTTTTGTATCCTTTTTGTTAATTTCTATTTTTTAAGGGGTGCGAAGCTGTATAGTGAGGAAACTTAACTAACACAGCCTCTGTTCTTGTATATGCGATATAAATGGTTACACCGGCCTCCGGTTAATTGACTACAAAACATAAAATAAAATATAAAGTTTTTAAAAAATGAGAAATTAAATACGGTCAGCTCCTTGACGAATTTGTCGGTAAAGAACCGAGCAAAATAAATTTTTTTCTTTAAAGGATGGGTAACCGGAACTACTAATTTTAACATGATGGCCGACTATTATTTATTATAAATCATTATTATTATTTATGATTATTTAAGATGGAGACCAACTTTGATTAAAAAATGGATAACCAAGACTACTAATTTTAAGATGGAGACCGACTGTTTTGAATCGCATTCTTCACATCATTCAAAGTTTCGGGTGCTACGTTGGCCAAACCGTTGCTCTGAAGAAGTTACAATACACTGATAGTATTTAAATTGATCAGACTAATTTATATTTTTAATTGTTATTCTGATAATCATGATTTTTAATAAATACAGTGGCTATCTCTTCTATATTTTTTTTCAACTCATGTACATTTCGTACCATTTGTGTTCATTGCTTTTTAAGATACTTTATATTTTTGAATAATTGCTCATTTTTTTGTATTTCAAAAATTAAAATAAGTTTACAGTTAATAAATAATTTTTGTATTCATGTCCAAATTCGGATTATTTATTTTGTGAGCGAAGCCGCGCCGGGAAATACTAGTTTACTTATGTTTTATAATGTAATAATTCTAAGTTAATTATAGTTTTGTTTTTTCTAAAAACCGAGTTTTAAAATAAAATTCATTTTTTCATTTTAAGATCTTAAAAAAATTAATATTTAAAAAAAGACTATTTACTGTATACATTTGTGAGCAGTTGTTACTTGCGTTTAAGATTTTACAGTAAAGACATAGATAGGCTCTTTAAAGGTCATATGGATATTTTAATATTCCATATAATTTCAGGGTTAACCAAGATTATTCCTTTAGAAATTCTAAACATTTTGCTCGCGTTCCAGTTAAATTTCTAAAGAAAATAAATCTTTACTTCAAGAAATGTTTATATTTATTAAAATTATAAGTGGTTGATAATAACCATGAAGCTCTCATCCTGGGAAAAAATCATCTAATTTTTCGTAGAATTGTAGGTGGGATAAATGCCTCTTGCAGGAAAGTCGAATTATTTCTGTGTAGAATGGATTGTCCTACCTTATAGGTAAGTTGTAATTCCCCATTAAACTTAAATTTTTTTAAATTTTTAATCACATCGTCCTCATTTTTTTTTATTTCTTTTTTTAATCGATGAGAATTTAAAATAAATTCTATGCTAATAACTCCAGGATTCAGTGATATATTTGTTTTTTTATTTCTTTTAACCTCCGGAACCACCGTTAAGATATATCTTCAGAAGATGAGATGATTGAATTGTAGCGTGTGTGAAAAATGCCTAGCCTGACCGGGATTCAAACCCAGGACCTCCGGATGAAAGACCGAGACGCTACCACTCGCGCCACGGAGGCCAGCCTATTTGTTAGTGTCATGTGGCGTGAAGCGTTATTAATGGATAGATTACATGATTTTCCGTTTTGTTTAGGGTGGTAAATGATCCTATTAGCTGAAATACCATTCGGGTAAAGGTGTAAAAGTTTTTTTTTTTCATTTAGCGCTAAATATAATACTTCAGAAATTAAATAAATAATTAAATACCAGCTCGATTTCATTTATATGTAATACATATCATATTTACAGAAATGTATAATGTATAATTCTTATGATTATTTGTTGTTTAATAAATAAAATCGCGTCGGTAAGAGTTTTATTTAATATGGTTTTTTTTTTTAATTCTAAATTAATAACAGATTTTGATAATAGAAAGGTAATAATGTCTTACTTTTTTTGATATCAATATGATTTCTTTAAAAACAGTTTTATTATAGAAAATGTTGCTTTTTGAGGGAAAGAAATGATATCTACGAGACTCTTACCGTACGGTTTAAAATTTCATTGTAATTTTTTTTTTTTTTGATATCACTGCGTTTTGTTAGGCTATTCCTACATATTTTTTTATGAATTACTGATTGTTATCTTGTGAATTTATTATTAAAATTTATTGCCTTTCTAGAACAAACACACATTTTTTTAATTTCTCGGCCAATTTATTTTGTTGTCGATAGTCATATCATTCATTTCATACCATATTTTTCCTTCCTTGAATAAAATTAGTATAATGACCATCACGAATTGAAGATTCGTGATGTAATATTGCATTTATTACTTTGTAAGCTTAACCCTCGATTTTTATCGAATCCATGGACATACGTTTTTATTTATCCATCAATTCATTCAAATTCTTATAATTGTTGAATGATCGAATTTATTTCTGTTTTATGTGATAAATCTTTATTGCCACATTTGCAACACTTTCCTACTGTTCGTCTTTTTGTTTTATTAGCAGTTGTAATCTCTTATAATCTAATACTTTCATTATTTTTTTTAATGAAGTGATGGGAATTAAAAAATTGTTTCCTATTCAATAAATATTTTAAATACTCGTACATAAGAGCATTTACAATTAAAACAAGCTGTACTATATGTTCTTTTAAATTTTATTATTCGGAGTACATTATCAAATTTTCGTACGCTACCTAGTAACATCAAGTACTGCTACCTAGCGGCGCGATTTGTAAACCCACCTTTTTGAAAAAAAGTTACATATATTCGAGTTCCGCGATTCATCAAACGAAAGAAAAAAGTTGTCTAACAAAAATCGAGGTATTTTTTTGAAATTATTCTTTATTACAAATCTAACTGAACTAAAATATAATGTTTTCATGCTTATTTTTTTCATTTTTCCTCATTTTACTTTTAGGTTAGGTCATTTTTAGAACTGTAAACACAAGTTCGTTGACTTCGCCGTGCCGTCCAGTTCTGCAGACTTTTACCGGCGAAGTTCGAACAAACCTTTTTATTATTAAGGCTTTTGTATGGTTTTACTTGAGCTTTCTAGGCAAATATTACAACAAGTTCTACCTAAAAACCCATAGAGTAGAATATTTATATAATTTTGAAATAAATAATGAATAATTAATTATTATACATATATCGAAGTATTTATTTATATACTTTAAATAACATGCTGTTTTTAATCAGATTCACTTTGACATGTTCAATAGATTAACCTGTCATATAAATAACTTGTTTAAAAGTTGTCGCGTAAAGTGAAATACCGTTTGTGATCAAACAAAAAAACGATTGATTTACTTTCGTATGGATTAATACGAGTATATTCCAACAGGATTGGTATTTTAATTAAATTCAATTTTGCTGCGATTAATTATTTTTTATTTTTTTTATTTTTAAAGGTTATGATAATAGCGTTGTCAGTCAATTTAACAGCTTATTGGAGATAGGGGTAATGGCGGATTCATTTTGAGATCAAACAGGGTTTTGTTGGCAGATGCAATCAATATTGCAGCAGTAGCACTAACAGTAGCTGTAACGTTATCAGCAGTGCTGTGGCCCGCACGATTCAAGCACAGGGAAGAGGGGTAGCTATTGACAATAAACCATCGTGGGGTGGCAAAAAGAAAGTACTGTGCTGAATATCGGGGGGTTGCTTTGTGGTGCAGGCAACGGCCCGTGAAGCCGATAGGCTACACTACAAGCAGCGCTCTGCTTATAACTTAACCTGGTAAACTGTGATCACCCCGGGCTTACACGTTTACTTATGTATATGTATATATTAATACATAATACACAATACATCAATTTATTCGATAGATCTATAAATTGAATGAATAAAGTTCGTATAAAAAGGAAATTT
>JAAAKQ030003906.1:0-18791 GCA_010016005.3 Zanna intricata | reverse complement strand
CTTTGTTTCTTCTAATAATCTCTGCTTAAATTCCGCTAGCACTTGCAAGCCAGCGGTCGGGAGGACAGACCGTCGGCCTTGGATTTTCTTTCTTCTTAAGGAAGGAAGGAAGGTGGAAAGGATTGGTGTTTGTAATCGGGTAACACAGGAGTTCGACGCGGTTGATTGTATGATATAAACATTTTTGATATTAGCTATCGCACACATCTCTGTGAAGGAGGAAGGACAGCTGAGTGTGTGCGCGGGGTTAGTTTCAGGGCGCCCGGGCGCCGGTAATGACAATTTTGAAAAATATCGCCTCCCCCCCCCCAAAAGACAAGTAGACTGAGAGCGCTCTTACGTTGGCGGTCGTCGGTCAACACTTTTGGGTCGCGAGGGGGGTTTGGGGGGCCATGGCCATCCGCGCTGTTCCCTTCTGTCATCTTCTCGTCGACCTGAAACAAGAGAAAAGAAAGCAGGAAGGGTTATCTGGTGGGGCCGATGAGTGCGGTGGTCCTCATCTCCCGTTGTGGCGTTCTGCGATGGCTCGCTTGGCGCTGTAGAACATATCTCTCTCTTCTCTTGATAATCTGAATAATTAATCGCTTTCCTAAAGTTCTGAGAAGAACTACGCGGCAGAGAGAGCAGGTTTCTTCTTTCTTCTTTGGCCTTGGTATCTGAAAACAGAAATTATGAAGTATACCTGATATCCTCGGTTTGGCGAAATGCGTCTACTCCCGGGCTCTTCATGGCGGTTCGTCCAGAACCACGTGCGGGCGTTTTTGACAACCTGTGGCTAAGGGTCCTCCCAGCAGAGGTCTCGGATGTGCTGGAACTCCGACGAGGCAACCCTGTTGTAGAATCTCCTCGACTGCTCCAGCCCAACTTCGCAGACCGTCTGTAGTCCAGCATCACTGTGCAGTGCAGAGTTCCGCACGAACCACGGGGCTCCAAATATCGTCCCCAAGGCGATGTTCTGGACGATCTCCAGCTTTTTGAGCAGGTACGCACTGGCCACTCTCCCGATGCCGGAAAGGCATATAAAAGAATCGGCAGCACGTACAACCTGAAAATTAAAATTTTGATGAGATTGGGGGTAGGGCTGTTTCGGTTCAGTATCGGGTACAAAGCTTCTCGAGCCTGCTTAGCGCTTGCGGCCACACTGGTAATGTGTTCCCGAAAGGTGAGCCGGTCATCAAGGATTACACCCAGATACTTAGCCGATTTCTGGTATTCGATAGGGTCGCCGCAGATTTCCAGTCAGTTACTTGGCCGTTTTCGTTTTTTGGGAGGCGCGAAGATCACGACTGCGGACTTATCGCCGTTCTCCTTAATCCTCAAGCCACACTCAAGCCCGTATAGAAGAACGCGGTATCATCTGCGTACAGGCTGCATTTCACCCCAGCCAGACACGGCATATCGTTTGTATAAAACGTGTATAGCAGGCGGGATATGACAGCCCCTTGCGGAACTTCAGCCGCGGACACCGACTTTCTCATCACGACGTAGAATTTCCTGCCCATCAGGTAGGACCGCAACAGCACGACCAGTTCCCTCGGTAGGGGGGAGCGCGCGAGCTTGTATAACAGGCCCTCGTGCCACACCCTGTCGAAAGCCTTGGCCACATATCCATCCTTGGCCACAGTGACCATCCTCCGGTTGAGGCCGGTGGCCACGTTGTCCACAATCCGTACCAGTTGGTGCGTGGTCGAGTGCCCTCGCCAAAAACCAAACTGGTCATGCCTGATTTCCGGCCCTAGGTATCGGGTCAGACGCTCCAAGAGGACTCTCTCGAAGGTTTTCGACAATACAGAGAGCAAGGAAATCGGCCTTTAGTTTTGGGGGAAGAGCCTGTAGTTTTCCCGGTTTCGGGAAGCACACGTCTTTCGCAGTCTTCCAAGTGGATGGGTAATGTCCCACTCACATGATGGAAGTGAAGATGACCGCTAATCCTGTAATCACGCTACGCAGGACGTTCCGGAGAGCACGATCCTTAATTCCATCCGGCCCCGGAGCCTTGTCTGGGCGTTTGGCCTTAACGGCTGACATGATCTCCTCCTCCCGCACGCGATCAACCTGGGAAGGTACCGGTATAGCATTTTCGGCGAAGTCGTCCAAAAACTCCTCAACCTCCTCCACATGGTCGTCGTAGACGTCGGCATTCGGGGTAAACTGGTCTTCCAGAGTATCCGCAAACGCTTCCGCCTTGTCTTGGTCCGAAAAGACCAGACCGCGTCGGCCATGTACAGTCTTCCTGAGTTGGGACGTCGAATAAATAGCGATGTTAAGCTCTTCCCACTTGCCATCCCTAATCTCATGTCCTCTTCTGCTTTGCCCTTCCCGCTATACGGTTAAACAGTTTCTTGAAACTATTGTATTTCTTTTCTTTTTTTTTTTTTTGTAGTTTTTAAATATTACATCTGATTGAGTGTTTATTCGTTCATTAATTATCTCCTGTCCTTTTAATTTTAGCTTGAACATTTCCTTGTTTTCTAGAATAATTATGGATTAAATTAAAAGGAAAATATTTAAATATGCTTATTAGACGAAGCTTCGGCTGTTGATATTTTATCCTTAACCTTTAATTTCTAGGATGCTATTTCCTGAGAAGTTTCAGCCGTTACAGAATCATCTGGTCGTTAATGCATTTTACCTTATCCGTAATGCGATCAAAGTCAGATGTATTGATTTTTTTTTTTTAATTTATTTTCATATTAAATTGATTTAATTTTTAAATATATTCCCAATAATGTAAATAGAAAAAAATAAATTTTATTACATTTACACGTTGTGTAAATTGGTTTCTAATTTTACCACTTTTATGTTATTTATATCAAAATTATTAATTTGTAAAAATAATCATTTTTTTAAAGAAAAAAATATTTTTAGAAAAAACTTTTCTACTTGAAAAAGTTTTCATTGCTTATTTTCAAATTTTAATTTTAATCACTTTCCAGAATAGAATCACGTCTGTAATTTACTAAAATATGAAATAAATACATTTTTTTTTTTTTTTTTTTTTTAATATGGGAGAGTTGGTAAAGTATCGAAATATTAATGTTAATTTAATCACTTGGTAAGGTAAACATGGAAGCCTTATGCTATACTATTTAGAAAATAGTTTACCGTTTAAACAAAATGCAGTCGGCTGAATTGCAGAGAGCACTGATACGAATATGCGCGTTAACTAAGGCACGCCCTCCGCAGCTAGGCCTGGTGGGCGGCGTCTTGGTATGGGATTTAGGTGTCCAAAATTGATTATCTCTTATGTAAAAATATATTTATTTTTTTCGAATGATGAAAATCTATATAAAGAAAGTTAGATTAAACAAATTTAACTCTAGAAGTTGACACTAACGAATCGGGATTTTCCGCTAATGATCGGTGCGTGCCTACATTTTGGTTATAGTTTATTATTTTATGAAGAAAAACAATCTCATAAATAAAAAAATATATTATTAATATATATTTCGCATAATATATAATATAACAAGTATACACCTGACCACCACGAGGTATATACTAACGAATTTGAATTTTCTGTAATAACGGTACATTCCAGCGTTAATCTAAGGGGGACGGACACACATACACAGACCCACATACAAATGTCCTTTAATAGGATAAGATAATAATAATAATAAATAAACGTCTGCATGCCCGATCGAACCTATAATCTGAAATAGATTGCATGTAATATTAAATCGTAATTCATAACATAAAGTAACTCATTACTTCACACACTATTACAAGAATATACGCTCTATTAAAAATTTTCGCGAGATCATTATATTACTTACATTCATTTCTTAAGCAGGAATAATAACAGTATGTTTTAATAAAGAAATCTCTATATAAACTTGGAGTAGATTATTGCTTAACGATTTTTCCACACTTGTGTTTATTGTACGGTGCATTGTTTACATTATAATATATAATTTATATTACATATAAATGTATGTTGATTACATATTTGTAATAAAGTAAATTGTATTACATATTTTAAGCCATTAAAGTAATTCAGTTAATAATAAAAAAAATATCGGTTTTCAGATTTCAACGAAAATATCCATTTTGACCATCCTTGAATCCATTTTGACTAGTTTCGGCGTGACGTATGTACGTATGTATTTCTTGTAACGCAAAAACGATTAGCTGTAGAATGTTGAAATTTTGTATTTAGGACTGTTGTAACATCTAGTGGTGCACCAACCATTTTGATTGCAATCGACTGGGCCAAAAATGGTATACAGTTAGACCTCTAAATAAAGCGGGGTTTCAATTTTGAAACATTTGAATTTTGAACTTTTTCTTAACTGCAGTAATAACCCCTCGTTGATAGCTTTTCAACGATATATCAAGTTGTACTTATTTTCATTGGTTTCCCAGTTGTAACTAAATAACATTTTAATTAATGAAATATTTGGATCTTACAAGGGGAAGGCTTATTGGTTTAAATCCGACTTCATATACCTATATTTTTTTAACGTTTTTTTAATTTAAATATCATTAAAAAAATATGGGAAAAAATCAGAATTTATTAATGAAATAAAATTTTATGTACTTTTTATTGTAATTCAGAATTTTTTACAATCAGAAGTTAATACTTATTAGTAAATCAATTTATTTACATTAAAAAAAAAAGTTAAAAAATAATATACGTATATGAAGTCGGATTCGAACCGATGCTATTTGTGCATGGTTACAAATTCGACACGTTCTCACTTACACCACATATCTACTTGAGCGACGTGAAAAAAATTAATATATAAACTAATATAAAACGCTAAGGATCGTATCTCACTTGGAAATGAAATAAGTTTAAATGAAGTGCAGAAAAAAATGTGTATATGTAATTTAATAGACGTACAAGGAAGTCATGTAGTGACCACATCAGATTTTTGAATAATGTAATGTGAAATTTTTAACCCCATTTTTTTTTTTTTTTTTTAAACTAATACAGCTAAGTAACAGTTTTATCTCGTTAGACGTTCAATGTACTTGTATACATCCAGTTGTCAAATAAAAAAACTTTAGATAAAATAAGGGGAAAAATTCATTTCCTGTTTAAAAGTGGTGCTCTAGTAGCGTCGCTATGTATCTTGTTTAAATTGTAAGTAGTAGAGCAGCGATTCTCCCTGAGCTTGCTAAAAACATTTTATGTTACAATAATTAAAATTGAACACACTTTAATAATATAAGGGTTTTCAAAAATTTTTAAACTCTCCTAATTTGTATTCAAAAACAAAGTTTTTATCAACATTTTAACTTTTTTTTTAATTTTTTTTATTTTTTTTTTTTTTAGCCTCCGGAACTACCGTAAGGTATTATTTCAGAAGATGATGTGAAGTGTGGTCTTGTACAATCTCAGGTCGATCAACATTTTAACGTAAAGTTCCCGAACTAAATTTCTGTAGTCGATTCAAATAACGCCATCTCTCGGACAACCAAGGAACTACTGTATTGGTCTGACGAGAAGCGGAGTATAAGGCGAAGCGGGGAGCGGGTTTTAGGTTATGTGGCGCGAAGAAGCCGCATTCCTTAGTCTCCGCTTTTCGTTAGACCAGTACATTATGAAGTACGATATCTGACGAGTGTGTGTGTATTCAAAATTTCATCACGTTTCGTTACGTGATGAATTTTGATCCTCGAGTACCGAGATCCGGATAATTGGACTCTCTTGCAAGACAATGGGCCGTTTTTTCGACGATATTCCGCCCTACCAAAGGGCTTGCAGCGAGCAGTTAAAGGGCGATCCCTCAAAGTGATTTCTCCAGAGCGTTTGACGGGCTCTACGGCGCTACAACGAATACAGCTATGTAGAGGGCTGATGTGGGTAAATTCTTTACTCACATATCTTGTGAGTAGATCACAGTAAAGATCACAGATCTTTAAATCTGTATGTTTATTTAATTTAGTTCGGGAACTTTTCAGACATACTGTGAATATAACTCCTGGATGAACTTGGGTGTATAAAATGTTTTTTTTTCTACAAAAAAAAAAATTACTTTGTCAATTTGTGGCATCTTTGCTGTAGAATTTGGTACAGAGAAACATTTATATGGGGCAATTTGTTGCTAAAAGTTTGGGTTCAATATCTCGAAGGGGTGGGGTCAGTTTTCTAAAATATTTTGCCGACATAACCCCACTTTATATTTAGCACAATATATGCGTACATGCTTATTACCATTAAAAAGATTTTCTTCCAAATTCTCCACCTTCCCCCAAAATCGAAAAAAGCTATCTTCTTATTTTTGTATTTATTTAAAAAAAAAAAATTTTATGTCTTCCTAGGCATTAGTGGTAGTGCACAAGACCCAAAAGAAACATTTTAAGGACAATATTGAATGGGGGCTAGGAGAGCCGATCAACGTTTAAAAATATAGAATTTTAGAATTTTGTTTAAACCTTTTTTTTGTTTATTTAATCTTTTAATATTCATATTACAATAAAATTTCATCATAATTTATTCCCTCCCCTAAAAAAAGGAAAGCTTATTAACTTTTTATTGGTTGTTCATTTTTTAGTGGAATTTGTTTTTACTCTCTTCCATTTAACATAGTAAATTTAGACAAATAAATTTAAAAAATCTTGGGAGTGGAACAGAAAAGTGTAGAAAAATATTAATTTTTTGAATTTTTAAAATTTTTTCATGTATCATTATTTTTCCGCCATATAAGAATAAATAACCGATTCCAAGAAAGTATTACAACTCAATTGTCAGCCTTTTTCTTTATTTTACAGTTTTTAACTAGTTTTACTAGACGGGAAAAACATCTTTATCGTATTATTTTAAAAATTTCCTCTACTGATTTGAGGCAGGCTGCTGTTCTATATTATGTTACTACAGAAATGGTACATTACTGCTTTTTATGATACTGGTTTTAAACCTCCTTTTTGTTATGTAAATAATGAAGCACCAAGCGAGGTATGACAACACCAATCAGACTTTTTTCTGTGAGAGAAATGATTTAAAACTATACACAACCATCCCTCTCTAATTAACATAGCGTATCACTTTGATGTCTGATTATCACATGGATTAGGTGGGTTTGATGTGCCTATATTATTTTTAAATCGGATATCGGGAGAACGCCAGTTTCGAGGAGAAGAGAAGGAAAAAATTGGTCTTTTCTTTATTTAAAATCATAATGTACTGATATTTTCCGCTATACTTAACGTTGCAGTTTTTCGTTTAAATTAAATAAACAGTTTTGTATCTAATGATAAAGTAGATTCGTTACAGACATTTCGGGAGTAGGGTTTTCAGATTAGTTTTTTGTTGTTATTCAGATAACGCTATTAAATAGATAATTTTACAGTAATTTTCAATGTAGTTGAATAAAATTGACTTCCGGGAAGAACGTGTTTATGAAATCGGCGACAGTAAATAAATACGCGTGCTGTGCATGTTGTTATAATGCGTGTGTTCTGTACGTCAGTTGGTGTTGTCTTTTGTTTTTCGTTTAGACATAACGTGACAAGTGGAGTATAACATAGCGACATTATTATGTTGTCATCTGTTTTCTCTGTTTATCTGTCTGTTGTTACCATTGTTTACATTTTGTATTATCTACAATTCTCCCCGTTTTCGATCCTTTCTCCACCACTCATTTTGTTCTTCCCCTCTTATGTTTTACGTTGTCATTCGTTTACACATTTATTCTATTTTTGTTTAATGCTATCAGTTTATTCCTATTATACACTCTTATTATTCTGTATATTGAATAGTTGTCTTTCGCAAATCGCTACTGTATGTAAATAATATTTTAGCCAAAAGCAGAGCTTGACGGCAAATACCTGTTTTAAATAGCAAAGATAATGTTTAAAATTTTATTCAGCCGATGACAAATTAATTGGAAATTTATAACAACATTTAAATCTAACCTTTTCCTTAATGAAATTTTAGTTATTTGGTTATATATTTGACATTTATTTTACTAACAGAATTAAAATATTTAAGATTTGTGTCATATTTTTCTTTTCAAATCCATTTACACGTTCTTCCCCTCCAAAAATCTTTTTTTCTGATTTTCTTGAATTTTTTAGTAAAAAAAAAAAAAAAAAAATAGGTCAAGATGAAAAAAAGAAAAAAAGATTTTCAAGGATTAAATTTTAAAAAATTGTAATTAAATTTGTTGATTTATATATCATATTCTTGTAGTCACGCAACTTAAAACTTATACGGAATATATTTGTAGTTTATTTCTTACATAGTTATTTGCAAGTTGTATATTTTGTTGTGACTGTAAATTTGAAGGTAAAAACGAATGGATTACGTGATACGACATTCTTTCGTCTAAATTAGGAGTCTCGCAATGTTAGAACAAACGTGTCATACTAATAACTTGCATTTATTTTGAATATTGTCTGATGAATCTTTCATGTTCATATTGTCAGAATTTTGTATAACTATTTAGTATTAGATAAACGGCTTTCTTGTTCAATGATTAGATTTCTTGAAACAGGTGCCACAGTTGATGGCAAACGCAGAGGTCGTTCGTCGGTTTTGCTTGACGATACTTAACTCATTTTTGATAAGTCACTTTAAAGTTTTCTTACAAAAATTACTCGGGAAATTTTTTTCTTGGCTTTTTCTTGATATTGTTCATAATGCTACAAAAGACACTGAAGGCTGTTATTGGATTCAAGCACTTCAGAAACTTCAAGAACTTGAGTTTTAACAGATAACATGATAATGAGAACTGGGTGTAGGTTGTCCGGAGACGTTTTGTTCAGTACGATGTATTTCTTTTGAATTTATATGAACCGGTGGTTTAATGTAAGACTTCCAAGAATTCCCCAACCATTTCTCAAAAAAGTTGTACATTTCTCTGAAATGTAATTTCTCAGCGAAGAACAATCGGAAAAGTTTTTTCCACAGAGGATTCGACTTCAATTAACTACACTTCTCAGGAGTGGTCGACCTGAGATTGTACAAGACTACACTTCATTTTAAATTCATACACATCATCCTCATTCATCCTCTGAAGTAATATCTTACGGTAGTTCCGGAGGCTAAACAGATAAAGAGAGAGAGAATTCGACTGCTGATTATTACCAGGAAATTATCTTTGTATTCTTTTTAGAAATTAATTTCGTAATAATGTTGATTCCAGCAAAATAGATGGTACTTCATTAGGCTCTGAAAATTTAATTACGCTGATGCCGGGTGAAATTTCGGGGAAACTGCTATTTCTCACCTACACGATTCCCGGACCTAAACTAACATTATTCTCGGAGATTTAGATAATTAGAAATAACATGTAACTTTCCCTTCTAAATTGCTGGGAGTACTTGTCTTTTGATAATGTTTATGCCATTTTCATTATTTGTATTAACTTTCATATTTTTCGTTTGAGGCACCTTACACGTAATAAATATTTTTTACTTGTATTCATGGAAGAAATGCTTCAGGAAAATTCAATATAATAAAGATTAAAACAGAATTGAATATTATTGAAAAACATTTTTGGAAATTATGACCTCCATGTAATCGGAGTGTCAGCAGTTTTCCAACCATTTTTTTTAATCGTTTTAAAATATTATCTTTATTAAATATATCAAAATTGCTTGATTTTAATTAAATTATAACTTAGTTCAGTTACAGTTTTTTTTTTCTTTTTTTCAAATTTAAAATTATATTTTAAATTTTCCTAAGAACATTTCTTATTATGTTTTGATACATTCTTTTGTTTTTTTAAGTTGTGTTAATAATAAATTATTTATTTAAATATTTTAAGAATTTACATACTTATGTTAATAGAATAAAAGTATTAATAATATTTTACTTTCTATTGAAATGAAATAAACAATTGCTATTGTTATTTTTAGTATCTATTAATGAAATAGTTTATTATTTATAATGCTATTGGTAAGTAATGATCCCTGACCTGACTTAAGGTATTGATTATTTAGTAAAGCTTGTAATAAAACTGATATATTATTCTAATGTTGCATGTCTAAAAGAAAAAAAAAGTAGCGGATTTACACTCATTTCTTAATGTAATTTGCCGCAGTTTTCTTTTATGTTTATTGATAATAATTATGAATACCAATAGTATTTACTCGATTTTAATTTTGTACTGTTAATAAGATAAACATAAATAAATATCGTCGATTAAACAAAATTAAAAAAAAAATAAATAAAAAATATACTTTGACATTTTTTCTATTAAATTTCGATTTCATGATATAAGACTCCCGTAGACTGACCCGGAATACCCAATTGCTTGGGTTTATTACTTACGTGACCGATTACATTTATTATCGGATCAGCGCGCGCTTGATCGATTCGCATTGTCTAGCGACGACAATGCGAACTTACAACAGGTAATATTATAACAGATTTATTTCGTTCTCGACAGCGTTTTTGTTGAACAGATATTTTTGATACTTAAGAAATCTTGTTTTTGTTATGATATATATATATTTGCTTACATAAAAGCTGATAGAAATAGTACGTAAATAACCAGTTTTACATGACGAATCGGATTACAAAACATAAGGAAAAAAGAGACCTTTAATGACGTTTGTAATTAGGTTTAAAATGTAATTTTAACAAATGCATTCTGCCTGTATCTTTTCCTAGCTGTGGCATCACGCTATGAAATTTTTTATTCTAATTTCTATATTAGCGGTTGCCAAAGTTGTGGTTTGATTTCGGAGCCGTTTAGAAACATTTTTTATGGGCGAGCCTCTTTAGTCTACCCTTTGTCTAAGTTAACAGTGTTTAGGAGTAAGTAGTGTTACCGTTGGCAAGGGTTAGATAGATAGTAAGGGAATTTAAAGTAAACAGTTAACTAAGCAGTGGCATTATATCAGTGCAATAAAATTATTATTTTTTTTTTTTTAATTTATATATGTTAATTTATTTTCAACTACCATCATACACGTATTACTGTCAAACTTTGGTTGTACAAGTTCTTTTAAAGTACACATTTTTCCATTCAATGAATAATGAATCAAAAACAACTCTGAATGTAATTTCTTGTTTTTTTTTTATTATTCTAATTTTTGTGTTCTATTTTTAATTTCATTCAATTTTTATTTGTTTTGTTTTACTGAAGCGGCCGCGGAGCCTCTGGGAAGTGTACACGCGGAGCTCTTCCGCATGCACTTAAAAAAATACTGACATCCACAAACATTGTTATGGAACTGAGGTTTGATGTAAATAAAGTCGCGAATTTTGTTCCCGCGCATTGCGGATATTTCGTTGCCGCTATATCTGTGAATATTTCATGTTGGCTGCAAAGGCTTAAAGGTTAAAAAAGCAATCAGTAATTGACCCTAAATTTGACATCGACTTAAAAAAACTGTAAATTTGTAGAACAATTGTAAAAATACGTTTTTACTGACTTTTCAAGAAAGGAAATACGGTATTAACTTTCGGTTACCTGGTGAGAGTGGGGGGGGAGAAAATGTATTGCTTTATGTTTTGAGATACGAGGAGTATGAAAAGACCATTTACTTAAGTTGGGGGTTTTCCATATATCGATATACTTATCTAAATTAGATTATTTATTATAAAAAATTTTACACAAAAACTAAAAAAAACTTTGATAGCAAAAAAAAAACATGTTTCAACTGGTCAACTGACTCGCTGCTTACACGCGTATGAAAAATACACAGTCAACATTACCTCAAAATTTGTTAGGCCTCAAATTGAGCGTAACTCAAAAAAAACACAACCAGTCTTCTTTAAATTTTCAAATGCACAACTTATCTAAATTTCAATTAAATTTATGTAGTAGTTTATATATTTAAATAAATGTACGTATAAAATATAATGGCTCGAAAATCTCCAAAATTACGCGATCAATTTTATTGAAATTTATAAAATCTGTAGTAGTGTATCTGAGGTCGTACATGTGAAAATTTGATGAAGTTGGGTCGAGTCGTGCTTGAGTTAGGCTAAAATTGAAGGTCGAAAAATTTGTGGTTATGTTGGCTGTGTAGGGGTGTATTTTTCTTATGCGCTTATCCAGTGAGTCACAGGGGGTGAGTCATTTGAAAATTTTTTAATTTGGTGCTTTTTTTGACATGTAACTCTTCTTTATGGATTAAAGTTTTTTTTTAGATTCGAAGTTAATACTTTTTAAAAAGTTAACAAAATAAAATAACGAAGTCCTGTATTTTCGGTAATATTAAAAAGTTTTTTTTTTAATTTGCATATTGTAACACTAATGTGGCTAGCAACACATTGCCGATTTGGGTGAAGAATGAATGTTTTCCTTTTTTATTTATCGCTTAGTGGAGCATTTTTATAATCGAATGATAAAAAATTATCATCCCATTCAGATGGTCAAAGTATATTTTGAAGAAAAATTCAAGAAAATTAGGCAGATCAGGTTTGAAGAGATCATTTACATTTTTCTATTTTATCATTTCAGTTAACATGTCATGGATTTTTTTTTTTTTGCCTTTGAGTTTCTAATAAACGGCGTTTGCGGAATATCTTGATTAATTTTTTTTTAAATCATAAGATTAAAATTATTTTCTATAAAAAGATAAAACAGACAAAAAAGTTGCCGTAAAAGAGTAATATTTTTCTATGTTTTTAAATTGACATTAAAATTGAAGGGCCGTAAATATGTCATTTTTACTTCCTTGCACGAAGTAAAAGAAGTGTTGTGATGGAAAAAATTTCTGTTATTAGATTTCAACGGGAATACATTTTGACTATCCCTGAATCCATTTTGACTAGTGTCGGCGTAATGTCTGTACGTACGTATATACGTATGTCGCATAACTAAAAAAAACGATTAGCCATAGAATGTTGAAATTTCGGATTTAGGACTGTTGTAACCAGTTGTGCACCTTCCCTTTTCATTGCAATCGACTGAACCAAAAGTGTCCAAAAAAAACCCGAATTCCAAAAAAATTTATGGAAATTTCTTAACTGTAATAATAAGCTCTCATTGAGAACTTTATACGAGTATAATTGTTGAAACCAATGAAAATTAGCATCACTTATGATATATCGTTAAAAAGTTCTCAAGACACTTTTTTTTAGGTAAATAACATTTTAATGAATGAAATATTTGGATCTTATTAGGGGAAGGCACATCGGGGTTCAGACTTCGTCTTTTTTTTTGTTTAAATATATTGATTTATTAGTAATTATTAACCTCTGATTGTAAAAAAAATTTGTATGATAATTAATAATTCAGTAATAACAATAAAAAGAAATTTCAAAAATATCAGAAGTTATTAATGAAATAAAATTTTATGTACTTTTCATTTTAAAAAATGTGTATATGAAATTTAATAGGCGTACAAGAAAGTCATGTGTTCACATCATATTTCTTGATACTGTATCTGGTATTAAATTTATTTTACGGATATTGATAGTATGGTATGTAAAATAAATTTAATCAAGTATAGGCCTTGTTTTAAATTATTTGTTAACAGAAATAGTTTTCAAAATAATAAAATACATATCTAATTTAATTAGCTTACATTTTAAATGTCTTTCTTAATTTTTTCTTTTAAATATGATAAACATGTATTTATCATTATATCGACATGGTCTCTAATTTTTATTATATGTAATCGCATTACATTTAGTTAATGAAATATTGTTAACTTAAGACAATGCATTAATAATTCACCTTAAACCGTATCAGCGGTTTTTCTATTTTCATTGATTATATTGTTTACAATGTTACATTTTAATCTTATCATTTTAGAATACGTAAATAGTTTGTGTAAATGATTTGTAGGAGCGCTAGTTTGTGGTATTTGAAGTCAGCTGTTGTTAAATGCGCTCTATGTTTGAGTGTTAGAACTAATAGTAGTAGGTTTCTTGACATCATTTTAAAACTAAATACAGTACGATAACGATTACAAGTTTTTGTTTTGGGTTTTTTTTTACATGAGATTAAAATTTTGTGAATAAATTCATTGATTGTAAAGTTTTAATTTAATATTGAAAGGAGTAGAATAATAATATAATTTTTTTTTTATTTTTTCTTCGTTTAATTTTATTTTAACGAAAGTCATGAAATCGTATTTGTATTATGTTATAAAATCGTCCAGTTAACAGTAACGATACAACTATAATAATATTTTGTGAATTAAGTCTTATTCATTTGAATGGTTTTTTTTTTTTTTTTTTTAATTTTCCCGTGTTGTTGAAAATTTCCCTTGCTACACAGATACAAAAAGAACTTAAACATATAATTTAAAAAAATGTATTTTACTTTAAAATGATTCATGTCACATTCATTGACGTTATGATGTTATAATGGCGGTAATCGATTTATTTCAACCGTAAATTTTATTATTAATAAACATTAATGTTTAGCCCCCATTGAATTTAGATGATAATCTGTATAGATAATATATGAAAGTAATGTAGTATAGCGAAATAATCTTGTTTTTATTTATTTTGATGACCTAGTATAATTACTTGTTTTGATAAATAGACTGCAATTTTTTATACGTATGTGTTTCAATATTATTCTGTCATTTCTAATTTATTTATTTATTTCTCAACCTTTTTTTTAATATAAACATTTGATTACAGTAATGTTTTATTAAATAAACATTTATCCCCTTTATAAATAATAATAATATAAAAATAATTGACGTGTTACAATCTGTTAATAATTAATTAAACCAAATAAATAACAGATAAATATTTTATTTATTTGAATAATTTTTGTAGTTGTGGTATTTACATAAACTTATCATATACATCCAGAAAAAAAAGAACAAATGAATCTGTCTTAAAAAGATCATCTAGCGCACCTACTGTTGCATCGATCGAATAAACAAGCCTTTTAACGATTATTTATTAATGTAACGTTTCACGACAAATAAAAAGAGAAATAAATACAATTTTATTTAATTTGGTTATGTTATCAGAAATACATTGATTGCTAGCTTCAGCTATATGTGCTGTCTTTATTAAGGCTATCTAAATTGTTTGAGGTAAAAATCACATTAATTTTGCTCTCTTTGAGAGTAATGTTTAGTATACATGACTCACGACAGGAACAGAGACGAAATTAGCTTAGAAGACCTACGAGATTTTCTCCAATGAGCCGAAATCAATTCATTTCTCATTTTATTTTTTAAGTCTGTTACGGGTTGTTGTTGTTGGTATTCTTGAAGATTGTGTCACTTATAATTCATGTATATCGCCTTCAACCTTTACACTTGTAGAATGAAAAGCGTAAGTTTATCTCTTTCCGTTTCTGCTATTTTTGCTACGTACTAGACGTAAGAAGGTTTTATACAAATTTTAATCCGTTTTTCCATGTAAAATTTTACTTTCCTAACGATTGTAGTGGAAAATCTTACATAATAAGTGATATTATTGTATGGGTCAAAATTTTGAGTCGCTGCTAGATTTTTGTATTATTTTGATTCTCATGTTTTCAATACTGTATTTATTGGCGTCTATTTATTTTTTACTTGTTTTTGAAATTATATACGGTAACTATAACAATATATTAATAGAAATAAATTTATTAAAAATCGGTGGGGGAGTGATGATGTAATTCTCTTTAACTTATAATATTATTTCGTGATACGTGCATTATTTCAAAATAATAGAATTTTAGATATATCTCGATCTGTGAAAACTTTATCGTGGAATTTTTTAAGTTTGCCAAAAATGCGGTTTTTAAATGTACACTGGTACACTTGTAAAGATTATTAGCGTATAATGTGTACATACAGGACGTCTCGCAAAGAAACTGAATGAATTTCAGACATGTTCTAAGAATGTTAAAAAAAAAAGTTCATATAGATAAGAATCCGGAAACTTTACGTTTTCGAGTTACAGTTTGCAAAAAGGTTTACGTACTAATTTCTGGTCTACGAATAAAGTGGAACCATACTGACATTTTTGGAACTTAAATTAACGGACAACCATTTGATGGTATCATATGGTCTTTCTTAATCTGAAAACTCAATTAAATAAGGTCTCAAAATTGTATTATTTAATACACTTCACTTTTCTACAGTACCTTCTACTACTTATCACAGTAAATTTTCGAGAAGATGTTCGTATTTAAGGTTTGACTTACAAAAACTCAGTTCAATTGTTAGTAAGGAAATAAAATTTTTAATCAAGGTTTATAAAGAATTTTCTTTTAGAAAATTTAATTAAGAAATGTCAACGGAACATGAAAAAATCTAGAAGAAATTTAATTTTATTTAATTTTAATTTAATTTTTTCAACTTGATAATCTCCAATATGTATTGTTTAATAAGATTACAATATTACAATTTTTAAAACGTTTTGAATGGAAGTAGAGTAATATAGAGCCTGTAAAGTTATGTAACTGTTATATTAGTTTTTTAAACCAACTAGCTGGAATTATCAGTCTTTCTATCGGTCATAAGTTGTTATCTGAAATCAGACACTTACGCTACTTAAAATTAGAAAAAAAACTGTTACCCACTTAACAGCGGTTTTTAAATACGGCTGTTCGGCTGATTAATATATTAAATTTTTGATGAATTCATTTTGTGTAATTCTGAAACAAATTGATTATTAGGAAATTTATTTGAGTTTTGTATGAAATTTAAGTCTAACGGCAACTAAATTTGTTGATAGCAACGCGCTATATAAACAGAAATTTAGTTTTATACATAATAAATTTTAATATTATCTTAACCTATTAATACGTGTATCGATTTAAAACGGTAAATCTTCTGGTAAATTCTATTAAAACAAAGCGAAAACGTACGTAGCATGAAATTACGTGACTAGAAACTTAGTATGTTAACTATTAACTAAAATTACAGCGGCTAACAGAAATAATAATAAAAAAAGAACTTGTAATCACGTTTTTCGTTTCGAATAGTTTACTTAGTTGAGTTACCTACCTCCTAATATTCTATGTTTGTAAGTTTACGTGTATGTTTTTATGTGTGTTTATCACGTCATTTTCCGACGACTGAAATTCTCTTATATTGACATTCTATCTACCCCCACCTTATCACTCTCTCTCACTCACTCTCCCCTCTTTCGCTCTCGTGTTTACGTGTTATAATCGCCAGGTATATAATTCTCTGTGACTAATAATAATTATAGCGTACCTTTGTATTAAAACAGAATTGTGTTCATAGAAGTTCTGTGTTGTTCATCCTGTCTGTAATATACGTGTTTTGATAGTCTGTAGCGGGATGGGGGAGGTGAGAGAGCAATTTAAATTCCATATTAAATTACTTGGTGGATCTGTTTTATTATTTTAATTTATATATACATATAAAACAATCCAACTGTAATTATTTTTACTTGGCCATAGATTTCATTAATGTAACTTTTTGAAATTATTGAATAGTAAATATTTTTAATGTTAGGTATTTCGTGATTTCTTCTTTTACATTACTTTTTTTTTTACCAAATTAAGTTATCTTACTGTATCGTGTAAGTTAAGTGAGTAGTTTGTTCTTTTTCTAGGGAATATTCGTGGAAAAAGTGGTGGGATATTATTGTGATTGAAAAATAGCGTAAAGCGGAGACAGAGTAAATTTTTGATAGGTCATTGCTTCGTTGGTTTATTGATAAAATATTTACTAGTTGTTTACAATTTTTTCCTAGGAATTTAAAGGTTAATAATTCGCTTCATAATAACGTTAAAAAATTCAAAGTTAATCTTATTTTATTGGACAGTATATTGCTATATTGTTTTAATCTATGCAATTTCATTCGTTATTAAAAAAAAAGATTAAGAAAAATTGTATTAAACTATCCTCCACTAATTATTTTTCAACCTAATTTGAGTTTAAGCCGGGCTGAAAATAATCTAATAACGTCTTTTTAACTATGCAAGTAATAATTTCCCACTGATTTCGCTCAGTTTGGACGTTTTCCGACCCAGAGTGTTCCATTTTCCAGGTAATAGTTATTTTAGTTCGAAATGATTTTTGATTTGTCGTTTTGATTTTCGTTTTATTAATTGAAAACAATAACTTGTTTACTAACGAAAAATAACTTTATTACATAGCGGATGAATTGATAAAAACGTGAATTACTCTTACCTGCTGTAGTTTGGTGTTAACATATTGTAAGAAAATGTACAAGTAGCCGCTTACAGTATCAGATGTATAGACATATGTTATTTCACGATCGTTACAGTATCTGTTTATATATAAACTGATACAGATATGTACATATACATATATAACAGATATATATATAACGGCGAATTTTGAATTTAATTTCATAATTCGCCGTTAATTCATCACGTATTATATATATATAAAACACACATTTCATTAAATAACGAAATACGAATGTTTATGGCGGGTTTTGTCGTCTGTTTTCAACAGCATCACACGAGATCAATCGACTGATTGTTTTCAGACATCAGGATACGTTCATGTTACCCAAGGGAAGTTACAAGCCATAGATCGAGATCGTAACTCTCTTGAGGGTGAAGTTGTGTTGTTTTCTTCGTCAAAGATCTGCGTACTTTAATTACCGCCGTTATTATAACTACTACTCTGTAATTTAGTTTATTTTTCAGATATTTTTGTAAAGTCCAAATACTTTAATTGTTATTTATCAGTATTCTTACAACCTCTCGCACATTTTTGAAATATATGTTTGGAGCGTAGCTTTATATGGAGGTGAAACTTAGACTCGATCGGAGTATCGCGTCTAAGTTGCCTTTCCTTAACCCACCGGGTTGGTCTAGTGGTTAATGCGAAATCGCAAATCAGCTGATTTCGAACTCGAGTGTTCTAAGGTTCAAGTCCTAGTAAAGATAGAAATTTTTATACGGATTTGAATATTAGATCGTGGATACCGGTGTTCTTTGGTGGTTGGGTTTCAATTAACCACACTT